>JADLZL010004056.1:0-132014 GCA_015844335.1 Chrysopogon serrulatus
AGAATTAAACCCCCTCACAAGTATAACCACAAACAATATGATTAATGAACAATAGAACTATGAGTCGAAAACCCCCGCAACAACAATTTAAGACAGCCAGACTTCGGATGCACCAATACGAGAGAAATCTGGGACGTGTCCCCAGCATCACCCACCCGGACGCAGGTATACACGGTTCAAAGATCGAACCCCCGAAACCTGCTCTTTTCAATTCCTAATATCAAAACTAGTTCAATGAGCAATAAGTATTGAGCCTAGAAGGTGGAAACCCCGCACCACAAAGATTAGGACAAGGAATAAGTAAAGTTATCACTGTGCATTACCTGGGACACGTCCGGTATGTGTATACCGGACACGTCCGGTATTCACGAGCAGGGGCGGGGAATCCCGAAACTAGGGCCTTTCGATTCCGAAGCTTGACACCAGTTGCGAATACCTCTAGATAACCTGTGGAGCTCAGTGAACCTGCAGACAACCTCAAATACCACAAGTGAATCACAAACACAATATGAAATAGAATTGAGACACGGTATTTGTTTTACCGGGGTTCGGACTTCTTCAAGTCCTACTCTCCGTTGAGGCACCGCGAGTGACCCAAGGATCAAGCTCTTGAGGACCACGCAGGTCACCTTTAGTGGAGTCTTTTTCAACTCCCTTTGCTTGGCTTGGTCTAGAGGACCACGAAGGTCTCCTTAGTCGAAGTCTTTGCAAACTTCGATTCCTTGAGCTCAACTCTAGAGGACCACGCAGGTCTCCCTAGCCGGAGTCTTTTCCAACTCCCTTTCCTCCTTCCACTATTTGATTCCTTCCCTTGCGGCGGTGGAATCAACAGGTTACAAACTTTCCGAGCCACACCACAATCTCTTGGGTGGTCTCCGGCGACGCTTAACCGTCTAGGATCGAAGATCCAAGAGTAACAAATGCGAATCATGAGATTTGACAATATGCACAAGTGCTCAAGAAGTGGCTTGCTCTCAATTTGAATTTCTCTCAACCCACAATTAGGATTTGGCACTTTGAATCAATCACACACTAAGAGAGGGTTAGAGGGTGTTTGCAAAGCTTTAGGGAGGCTTGGGAACCAAAGAGAATCAGCAGCCCCCACAAGTGGAGGCTTGGGGGCATTTATACCCCAAGGTTCAAAACTAGCCGTTAGTAGCCGTTTGGGAATACGGACGCGTCCGATAGTCATACCGGATGTCCGGTATGAGCCCCTCGGCCAAGAAAGAAACTCTTGGAGTTTTGCAAAAACATATCTACCGGAACTTAGGTCTCGACCGGAACTTCCCGGCCAAAGCAAAGCGCGCAGCGCCGCGTGCAAGAGATCACTTCCGGTCGTGGGCCGAACCTTCTGGCCTCGAGCGGAACCTCCGGGTGGCGACCGGAACTTCCGCCTGAACCGGGGCTACGGCAAGCGCGTGCGGCTTGACTCTCCACGGTGCACAACCCGAGAATACCGGACACGCCCCGGTATGCATACCGGACGCGTCCGGTATACACGAAGCCGTCTTTGCCCTTCGGTCTCTCTCGTGCTCTCTTTCACTCGATCTCACATGGGTTGTCTTGAGCACTTATGTATAGTATCTATCACCATGATGCATCCCTCTTAATAGTACGGCTTTCCTATTCAACTCAAGGCATTAAATAAAAACTAATTGAACCACTTGAGTTGCCTTCAATCACTTTCAATGCCATAGCTTTTGATATTCATCACTTGAGGGTGCAATCATGTCCACTTGATATTTCTTCTTTGAGTATAGCCATCTTGAGCATGTGACCTGATTCCATTCATCCGATATGAGTTACTCCAAATGGACCAAGTCATTTTCATTACCCTCTCACCAATTGTGATATTGATCCTTCACACAAATGCAACCATCATAGCTTGATTGATACCTCGACTAAATGCAAGCACTTTCTTCTTTGCTCTAGCTAGGTTCTTCAGTCACCAAGCCATCGCTTGCCCTTCACCCTTGCTTAGTACCTCGAAGCCTTTCCTTGCTATCTTCACCTTCTCTAGCCATCAAGTCGCCTCATGTGTTGAATCATCAATTAGAGTACATATCCATTTATATTGTCGTCTTTTTCAATCTTCATACTAGCAAGCTTCCAATGTGAGACCAATATATATACGCAATTCAACATGTCTTTAACACCCAATGCCAATATGCTTGCTTTCATCATAGTTATGAATATCTCACAATATATAAGCCATTTCATGAAATACATTTGCATTGTTGTCTTGTGTTTGAGCTAGATTGATCATACAACAACACATCATTTTGGCTTTGTACATGTGCATCAAATACCTGTGAGATAACCAATTTCCTGTATAGCACTTAGCAACAGCATTAGTCCTTTAATCGCATTGTCATCCAATCATCCAAAACCCACTAAGGGGCTAGATGCACTTTCAATCTCCCCCTTTTTGGTGATTGATGACAACCCGATTAAAGCTCACAAAAAAGATATATAAATTAAAGCTTTTTGGGTTCAATGATTTATGAGAGGCTCCCCCTTAATATGTTCAATATGAATCGAATTCAATAATGACCTCAAACGTCAATTTGCACATATTAAAACACATAAGAGACTCCCCCTAAATCATTGCATCCGTGGGGTGCAAGGTGTGTGTCAAAAATAAATCCGTGATGCATATGACAAGATATATCACACAAGAATAAATATAAAGCAATACACCACACATTTTCACTCTAAAGTATGCATGGTCCTTATGAAAGTAAATACAGTATATGCATACCACACACATAGCACTCATCACAACAATTTCTCAAGCCCATAAACCACTAAGATAGAATATATCACAAGATCATGTCTCATACACCCACTATATCACAAGTCTCACAAGATACATAGATGAAGCTCATAACACCGACACAAGTCGATACATCACATCTACGAATGATACAACAATAAATCTCAACTCAAACTCAAAACACTACACATATGAACCATGAAAGTCTGAAAGTCTGAAGCTTTAATCCACTCTCTCTCCCCCTTTGCCATCGATCTCCAAAAAGGTAGAACACACGATGAACAAGAGACACAAAGGGGGCTACAAGCTGTCACTCATCGTCGTCGTCACGCTCCTGGTCGTCAGGTGAACGGGGCGCACCAGGGGGCGAGAACCGCTAGTCTTGGGCACCGGTGTAGTAGGGGTCGAGAACTACCAAAGATATCACCCCACAAAGCTGAACCAAACTCCTCGGCTGCACTAGGACATGGCCGGGTCGTAAGGAGGAGCTCGAAACCGGAGAGGGACGGTGACCGGAAGGCTCGGTGGGCTGCCGCCGCTGCGCCTGTCGGGCGAAGGAACTTCGGCAAACTCTCTATCGTATCGACTCTTTGCTTTGCTCCTCGGTCTCGGCTCACCTTGGCTATCTCATCCGAAGGTGGAGACCTTGGAGGGTTAATCCCGAGTGAGTCGCTATCCGCTTGAGAGTCTTCGTGTCCTTCCTCCTCGCCTCTCTCTCGTGCCGACGGGTGGGATATCCTTACACATCCCAAAGATGGAGGTAAGAATCTTTGGGAGGGGGTGAGCGAGAACCACCACCACGGTGAGAAGTGGAGCGTGAAGGAGCACGTGGCGGTGGAGACTCGCACCTCCCGCCTGCATCACCCCCGGGTGTCTCTGGCTGGCCGCTTTGCTCCTTCCACTGGACCATTTGGAGGAACTCCCAACTCCTCTAAGTCCGCAAAAATTTTTAGGGCCTTATGCACTCGGTCATACTCAAATGTGTGTCCTGTCACCTGCTCAATCATGTGCATAATTGTTAGTGCATTCGCCCCCGGTGTGGGTTTTGGATAATTAATGACAATCAAATTAGCGACTAACATGTTCATCAAGTGATATCTACAGGTGTTAGTCCATTGGTGGATTTAAACGAAAGAATTTGGTGATCGATAGCACCCTAAATTTTATGGAGAAACGATGGTTCGGCTCAAGCGATTTACTCTTGTTTATCTTGGTTTGAGTCGTAGGATATGCCGTACTATCAAGAGGGATACAAAATTAACTAGCTAGATGGGGAACAAAAGTGCTCATGTCGATGTTTTAGAGTAGCTTGAGAGACACCGGCTCACACGCAAGTAGAAGGTTTTTGTTGTTTCTACTGGGATGGACCGGAAGTCCTGGTCTTCCAGCGGAAGTCCCATTGGGGCCGGAAGTTCCGGTCGGGGACCGGAAGTCCTCTCGCACGCGACGGTAGCTGGGCTTTTGGCTGGCGGAAGTTCCGGTCGGTGACCGGAAGTTCCGGGGGGCCGAGCCTCCGGCCGAGACCGGAAGCGATTCCCGCAACGCGACGCCCCGCACCAGCCGCGGCCAGGAAGTTCGGTCGGTGGCCGGAAGTTCGGTCGGCCCGAGTCTCGCCGGATCTCAGCCAAGCGGTCGGATCCACCTTGACAGGAACCAGGTGGGGCTCCACCGAGAACTTAGGTAGGCCTTCGGAGGCCGAAGTATAAATACTTTTGAGCTCCGTTTCTAATGGTTACGCCGGGCATCACATTGATTTCTTGTTCACACATCCTCCCCCAAGCTTTGACTCACCCACTCTTTCTCTCCCCTTGCTTCCAAGCTTCAATCTTCGATTGTTTGAGCTAGGGACGTGAGATTTGAGAGCGGGAGCATCGACCTTCGACTTGAGCACTTGGGTTCCTCGTCTTGCTTAGGTTGGTTTTGTGTTTATTGCTCTTGGGTTCTTGGAACCCTAGCCGGCTAGGCGTTCTTCGTGGTTGCCCGTGTTGATTTACTTGTGAGGGCACCCGAAGTGTTTGTATTACCCTTCGTCTTAGTGGATATCTCAAGTTTTCCTTTGTGGTTACTTGAGGGAGGTGACCTAAGTGGTCGGGCCTTAGTGGCCACCTCAACAACGAGGACGTAGGCACTCCTTTGTGGGGAAAGCCGAACCTCGGGATAAATCTTGTGTCCCGCGTGCTTATTGTGGTGGTAGCTTCGACTACCCTTGTTATTGTGTTCTTTGTTCTATCTACTGCATATTTTATTGAAGGAAGAAGAACTCAATCCAAGAGGTGCTTCCCAAGGGTGTGGTAATTCGTATAGTTGAAATCACTACTCATTTACTCTGATTACCTAGCTTTAGGATACCCGAAGTTCTAGTTGGTTTGCAATAGAAGTCTCGGTCTAGCACCGGAACTTCTACTCCAAACCACCGGAACTTCCGGTTAGCATTTAACTTCCGCAATTTGAGCTTGTGAATTTCAGGAATCGAAAAGACGCCTATTCACCCCCCCCTCTAGGCCAATTAGGTCCTTTCAATAATGTAGGGAGCAAAGCCACAGCCCTTGAGGGGCCTCTCACCAACACTACGAATCTCACACCAGATAAAGTCGAAGACACTGAAAGGCTCTGCATCTGGTGCCATCCTGGCAAGAAGGTTTCTAGAATAATCTGCAATCGATCCCTTGTCTCCTCCCTTACGGTCAATGGTCTTCCCGAACATCCGATCCGGTACACTGTAGGTGGGATGAAGACCAACCACCTTGCCAACCGATCCTCTCTCTCTCGAGGTGGATACATGTAGCCCATCCGCTCTGGAGGTAGGATAATGCGCTCATGTATCTTACGCCTCTCAAGATCCTCATCCGAGAAGCTTAGGTAACCTGCAAATGTCGCATAATCAACACTGTACCCCACGGCCCTCAAGCATCCAATGCATACGCCTAGTGTCCTCCTCAACAAACAAAGTGGCGTAGAGGCGGGCTATCACCTCGAAGTTCCAATCATGGCTGAACTCCATGATTCCATAGACCCCTGTGCGCTCACAGATAGCAATAGCATGGTCAAGAGATGGCTTATGAAGATCCCACTGAGACTTAGCCACAACTGGCTTCCTCTTGAGTATCACACTGATGTAGAAATCCATGTGAAACTGAGTGTAAAACCTGTAGTCAAACTGAATCTTGGGCAAACCTCTAGGATCAATCCTCCTCTGATCACGAGCTCTCCTAGTCATACCCTTTGCCCTATAGTCCGTGATGTGGACATATCCGGGCAAATGTGGACGGTGAACCTCAAGTAACCCAAAGTAGTTGCCCCTGCTTTGCCCTAGGCCGGGTATTTGGAGCTTCAACTTGCTCCTCTTCCTCTTCTTCCTCTTCTCCTTCCTTCCTCCTCAATCTCATCGAGCTATCACCCTCTCTGTCGGTGCTCTTCCTCTTTCTCTTGGACTCAACTCGTAGTCCTCTGTCTCATCATCATCGAAGAAGAAAAAACCACTTTGCCCCCTGCATAAGCCGGGTGCAGCCCTTGCTGCTGCTCTGGTAGGCCTCTGCTGAGAAGACCTTGGATACATGTCCTGCTTGGCCTTCTTGTGCCTCTCAAAAGCTCTAGGGTCATGCAAGCCCTTGGTCCGAGGCTCCATTCTGCCGCCTCTCTCTCCAGACATCTCTGCCGCCCTGTTGTCAAATGGATTTGCAAAAGAATCTTCAGAAACTATGCCCAAGTGTCATTTCAAATATTGCAATTAGAGAAATGATTATTTGTCTAATCTTTGCAAGCACCTAGTCCATACCATGTACTAGGATCACAAGACATCATCGACAAACAACTATAACTCTAAAATCAATATCGAAGAAAGATTGAATTGAAACTGCGAGAAAAACACGCAATCTTTGTGTAATCTGGGGACGCGTCCGGTAGGCATCCTGGTATGCACGAACAAAGCAACCCTACCCGGGGATTTCAATCCAATCCTCAACCAATTCAATCTAAACTTTGAGCATTACTTATTGACAGGTAATGCAACACATCTACCAACTAGATTTGCAAATAAACTTCTAATCACATAGATCGGAAGAGGTCCGGTTTTGAATACCTTGAATGGAGAAAAGAGAGGGGGAAATCCAAAATCCAACACCGAGGAACTTCAATCTTGATGGGAATGCAATCCAATCCTCTCCTCCTTACTTTCTTTCCTTGGTTGAATCACTTGGTCGCCATGGGAGTAGAGAAGAGAGGTATTTGGGGTCTGGTGGTTTGAAATAGAGAGAAGAAACGGACTGGGTCCGAAGGGGTACGCTGGCCTTATCTCCCCAAGATACTGGGACACGTCCGGTAGGAATACGGACACGTCCGGTATTTCTTGGCTGGCTTTTTTTGCTCGAATTTTGTTCTCTCTTTTCCAATCCCCTTCATGATTGATACTTATTTCAAGATAACATCAAATCTCCAACCAAACACAGCATGGCATCCATTCTCACACAAAACTTGAGGTGACCAATCTCTTTTCCAAATTTAGGCATACTCTTACTTCCAAAGGTTGAGAGATTATCTTGGAGAGATATAGTGACTAGGACTTGAGAGAAACCATGCCATTTGTGATTAGTCGATCAAGCGAGCAATAGGAGCAATAACCACAAATGACATGGCTAGGTCACAAAGACCAAAAATCAAATTGCTTTTCAAAATCACACAACCTACACATGCTAGTAGGGGTTTTGAAATTTATCTATCCTTCAACGCACAAGTGCACAATCTATCATAAAGAGCCTTAGATGCACTACAATGCATGTATGTAAAACATACCTTTGCCTTGAGCCCACAATATTTCCACTAAGATAAATCGCATCATGACATTAATTTAGTTGACCTCACTTGTCATATGATTATGCCATGAAGGACTTTTCACTTAAGATCATAGGACTACATAGAATACTCAAATGAAGTTGTTAGTCCACAGTATTTCAAAATAGAAAGTTATCTCCCCCTAAGTTAGTGCATCAAGTGATTTGAATAACTTAAGACAAGCACTTTAATTCTATTAAGAATATGGGAGATAGTTTTCTATTTTGACCACCATATAGATAATTTGCCTAATATTAAATTGGGTGAAGAGATGCTCACAATACACTTAGAAATAGTTGACCACAAGCTTCTGAGTATACCGAACATATATCAAAACATACGGTCAAACTCAGTTTCAATTCAAATTGAGGTTTCTGCTCCACTGCCATACCGGACATGAATACCGGACACGTCCGGTATATGCAGGACAGAACCTGCAAACTTCTGTGCTTGTGATTATTTCTTCCATTCGTTATTCATCTTTGAACACCTGCATCTCAACAAATGTATTGCTCTACTAGAGAGCCATTAAAAGCACCACATGGCATATAGTATAAGGTATTAATTGAATCTAATTAGCTACTTCAAATATTTCACAAATTTATCAATTTGTGAACTATTGAGCACTAACCAACCAACTGGCTATCCTATAGGTTTTAGGTACTTATCATTAATGATGAAGATGAAGAATGGAATATCAATTTCAAAGAATTCTTCGGGTCAACCATATAAGATGATATGATAGAAGTTGGTTGATAGACTGAGTGAATATGTTCAATTTGCTTGCTCAACCACCCCGAAGTCTTCATCTCATCACCTAGTACCTGCAGCAACAATCTAAGCACACTTTGGTACCCAACTCATATTGGGTCCTTTTACGTTAGTCAACATGTGCTTAGGTACCCAAATGGTTTTAGTACTAATTTGAGGTGAACTCATCACCTTACTAGTGCTAACTCCATTTGTGCCCTTCCTAAGCATATCAATAAAACCAAATGTGTTCGGTTTAGGAAGATCACCATTTGGGCAATTATAGCTCACATGTCCCTTTCTTCTACACACGTAGCAAATGCGCCCTTGATTTGCCTTTTGCTTGTTTTGCTTGTTGGGGCATCCATCCACCGTGTGTCCCGCTTCATTGCAACCATAACACCTCCTTGTTCCAGCTATGAAACCAACTCTTGCTTGCTCGTTGGTGGGACAATTCTTGCTATGATGGCCCGGCTTGTTACACTTGATGCAAGCACTTGATTGAACACTCTTTGCTTGCTTGGCCAACTTGTTTGAGGCCTTTTGATCGGCCGCTTCCATTTTGTCGGCCCAACTCTTGTTTGAACACATAGCCCATTCATGCCCATACAATCCACAACCATAGCATAGTCTCTTCTTGTGTTTCTTGCTCTTGATTGCGTTGGCGTTGTTTGATGTGTGGTTCGTTTGTTGGACTTTGAAGGTAACACGGTTTGAACCCTTCTCAAGCTTCTTCACCATGATGTCACGGTTATCTTGAGAAGGTTGTGCTTCCTCCTTGCCTTTCAACCGAATCACATCTTTCTTGAGTCTTTCCACATCTTCTTTGAGCTCATGTTTTTCTGAATAGTTATGCTCAATCAAAGATTGGCTTGCTTGAGAAGCACACTCATTAGTACTAGAAACATTTAATTGTGATGGTGTACTAGTGAGTGCAAGAGTATGAGATTGAGAGGATTTTACCGATGAGATTACAATCTCATTAGCTACCTCAAGCATGATATGCGATTCCACTAATTCCTCATGTGAGCACTTGAGATGAACATACTTAGCTTGTAGCACATTGTATTTGCTTGATAGTTCATCTAGCCTTGCCTTAAGCTTAATGTTTTCTTTTTCTAATTGTGAAGCATTGGAAGAGGTGTTAGTAATTAAAGCATGCTCAATTGACAATTTTTCATACCTTTCATTGATTGCTCTTAGTTCTTCCAACTTGGAGATGAGAAACATTTCTTGTTTTTCAAGTGATTGCTCTTGCTTCTCATTCTCCTCTTCTAGCTCAACATTCTTCTTCACTATCTTCATGAATATGAGCTTGTCCTTGTTGCCGAGATGATCAAGAGTGTAGTTGTCTTCAATTTCAATATCACTTGCTACTTGATCATCTACTTGTGCGATCTCCATATTTTCATCAAGATTCTTCACTTGATCTTTCTTGATGGGCTTCTTCTTGATTTTTCTCGGTAGTAAGACACAAGTGATGCAGCTGGTGTGACTCATCACTTGGTGACCATCGAGCTGGAGTGGCACTTGCACACAATTTGCTATTTGTCTTCTTTGCTGCCTCGACCATACTGGGACACGTCCGGTAGGTCTACCGGACACGTCCGGTAGTCATTTGTCTGGCGGCAGTGCGGCCGAAGTCTCGCTCATTCACTTCCGGCTCAGTGAGTTGCTCGTTTCTTGAGGCTTCTTTAGTGCAATATGACATGGTAGACGAGCTGTCCATTGATTTCCACACATAGCATTCATCACATTTGGATTTCCCATACAACTCAAAGAGTCTAATCCAAATGAGATGAGCACTCTTCGGCGGTGCTTGACCATTGTAGATAGCCTCATCAAGAACTTCTGCACTCAATGTACTCAAAATGACATTACATGCCATAGCGTTGAGTTGCACGCATCTCTCTTCCTCTTTTATCAAATTTTTATAGTTGCACCAATCAACTATGGAGAGAGAGATACTAGCATCCACAATACGCTCAACAAGAGGGCTAATATCTCTAAAAGTATTGAGTACATGAATTGACCAAGATAGGAAGTTTGAACCATCATTTCGAAGAAGCATAGGCTCCAACTCTATAGGCGTCGACATCCTTTTCTCACGGCGGTGAAGCTTTTAGTGAGCCCCAGCTCTGATACCACTTGAAAGGACCGAGGATGCGCCTAGAGGGGGGTGAATAGGCGTTTCTGAAAATTAACACCTTTAAATGCGGAAATGATTAGCGTCGGAGTTTCCGATGAAATGGAAACTCCAAATCAGAGAATTAAACCCCCTCACAGTATAACCACAAACAATATGATTAATGAACAATAGAACTATGAGTCAGAAACCCCTGTAACAACAAGTTAAGACAGCAGACTTCAGATGCACCACACAGAGAAATACCGGACGTGTCCGGTACCCACACCGGACGTGTCCGGTATACACGGGTTCAAAGATCGAACCCCTGAAACCTGCTCTTTTCAATTCCTAATATCAAAACTAGTTCAATGAGCAATAAGTATTGAGCCTAGAAGGTGGAAACCCTGCACCACAAAGATTAGGACAAGGAATAAGTAAAGTTATCACTCGGTGCATTCTGGGACACGTCCGGTATGTGTCCGGGACACGTCCGGTATTCACGAGCACAGCAGGGAATCCCGAAACTAGGGCCTTTTCGATTCCGAAGCTTGACACACCATTGCGGATACCTCTAGATAACCTGTGGAGCTCGGTGAACTGCGCAGACAACCTCAAATACCACAAGTGGATCACAAACACAATATGAAATAGAATTGAGACACGGTATTTGTTTTACCGAAGTTCGGACTTTTTCAAGTCCTACTCTCCGTTGAGGGCAACTTGAGTGACCCAAGGATCAAGCTCTTGAGGAACACGCAGTCACCCTAGCCTGGAGTCTTTTTCAACTCCCTTTGCTTGGCTTGGTCTAGAGGACCACGAAGGTCTCCCTAGTCGAAGTCTTTGCAAACTTCGATTCTTTGAGCTCAACTCTAGAGGACCACGCAGGTCTCCCTAGCCGGAGTTTTTTCCAACTCCCTTTCCTCCTTCCACTATTTGATTCCTTCCCTTGCGGCAGTGGAATCAACCGTTACAAACTTTTCGAGCCACACCACAATCTCTTGGGTGGTCTCCATGACGCCTAACCGTCTAGGACCGAAGATCCAAGAGTAACAAATGCGAATCACGAGATTTGACAATATGCACAAGTGCTCAAGAAGTGGCTTGCTCTCAATTTGAATTTCTCTCAACCCACAATTAGGATTTGACACTTTGAATCAATCACACACTAAGAGAGGGTTAGAGGGTGTTTGCAAAGCTTTAGGGAGGCTTGGGAACCATCGGAATCAGCCAGCCCCCCCACAAGTGGAGGCTTGGGGGCATTTATACCCCAAGGTTCAAAACTAGCCGTTAGTAGTCGTTTGGGAATACCGGACGCGTCCGGTAGTCATACCGGACACGTCCCGGTATGAGCCCCTCGGCGCAAAGAAACTCTTGGAGCTTTGCAAAAACATATCTACCAGGAACTTCCGGTCTCGGCCGGAACTTCCGGTCGAGGCAGCGGGCGCAGCGGGCGTCGCGTGCAAAGAGATCACTTCCGGTCGTAGGCGGAACCTCCTCGGCTCGGCGGAATCTGCGGTCGGCGGCCGGAACTTCCGCCGAGCCAGGCTAAGACAAGCGCCAGCGTGCGAGAAATAGCTCTCCACGGTGCACAACCCGAGAATACCGGACACGTCCGGTATGCATACCGGACGCGTCCGGTATACACGAGCTGTCTTTGCCCGTTCGATCTCTCGTGCTCTCTTTTACTCAGATCTCACATGGGTTGTCTTGAGCACTTATGTATAGTATCTATCACCATGATGCATCCCTCTTAATAGTACGGCTTTCCTATTCAACTCAAGGCATTAAATAAAAACTAATTGAACCACTTGAGTTGCCTTCAATCACTTTCAATGCCATAGCTTTTGATATTTATCACTTGAGGGTGCAATCATGTCCACTTGATATTTCTTCTTTGAGTATAGCCATCTTGAGCATGTGACTTGATTCCATTCTGTAACACCCCGGTGTTACGTTAAGCAAAACCTGCCATGTCATCATCATCATTGCATGAGCATTCATGATTAGAAAACCCTAATTCAAACAATTAAAATGAGTTTACGATTCTAGGGTATTGTTTGAGCTCCTTTGTATTACATGTGCTTATGTTTATAATTTGAATCCTCGCTCACATGTTTGATTTCTTAAATAAAACCAATCAATTAAAATTAACCGTGATGTTTGCAAGTGCTTGGCTAACCCCGACTTTCACCTTAAACAAGTTTTCTAAATCAAATGAGGTGCAAGAGAGAACCAAGTTTGAAATTGGCATTCAATTCCCAAATCCTAGCTTGAGAGGCTAAGTGTTGGAATTGGAATATCATTTTCAAATTTGGTGAGCTAACCATGATGGATTTTATAAATAAAAGTTGCCAACCAATGGCACCTTTTGAAAGTATGAACTTTGTACTTTGAAAGTGTACTATTGGTTGGGTTTGAAAAGTGCCACATCATCATAATTTATTTGCCCAAAAATTCAATTTGAAAATCATTTCAAAAGGGAGATTTTCAAAGTGTTTTTACCCCCTTCATAATTTCACTTCAAAATATTCAAAATTTGAAAAAACTTCCAAAATACAGTTTGTACATCTCTTTGAGCTCTACAACTTTGGTATACAAAGTTTTTCAAGTTTTTGAATAAAATTTGGAGTAATTTCAAAAAGTAATTTGAATTTCAAATTGTCTCCTTTTGAGTTTTAAACTACAATTCAAAAATTATTTGGTTTCATGAAAAACTTCCTATATGAAAGCTGTAGACCTTGAGAAATGGAACAACTTTTATTTTTGGAGATTTTCATCTTTTATTCAAAATTTGAAAGTAATTTTGAAATCCCCAAAGTTAGGGTTTTGTCCCTTTTCAAATTTGAAATTCAAATTCAAAAACTAATTTGATTCTGCCCAAACTCCTTAAATCAAAGTTGTAGAGCTGGAAAAGTTACACAATTGATATTTTGGAAGATTTTTGTGAACAGTTCAAATTTTCGGATTAATTTGGAAATTAAAAAAATAGGTGTCTACGATTGCATGAGCAGGGGAGGGGGAGGGCCCGGCTTCGCCCGGCGCCATGCCGGCCGGTCGCCGACCGCCGCCGTGGCCGTTCTCGGCCCTTCCCGCGTCTCGCGCGCCTCCAACCACCGCACCAGCGTTTGGCCGCCTCCCATCTGTCAAGCATCCCCTTGCTCTATAAAAGCCGGCGTCGTCGCCATTTCTTCTTTTTCCTCTCCCTTTGCTCACCGCCCGCCGTGATCTCCCTGCCCAGTTCATACTCCACGCTCCACCGTTCTCCAATTGCATTTGCAACCGAGTCCGCAACTTCCCTTGGCGTCGCTGAGCCGTTCATCACCGTTTGTAACCGCCGGAGTAGCTCGAGTCGAGCCGTCTCCTTCTTTTTAGGTCACCCGCCGCCGTGGTGAGCCGTCGCCGTTCGCCACTCTTCCATTCTTCTCAGAATCGTTTTTGTGTCATGTTGAGTCCGCCGGGGTGTCTTTGAGCATGTTGGCACGGTTGTTTTTCGGTGGAGGAGCCCGAGGAAGCCCGGTCATCGGGTGCCTTGGCCGTGAGCCGCCGGTGCTCTCGGTGTGCGAGCTTCGGTGCGTGAGGGGAGGCGTATGATACCTCGTTGGGTGCGGCGTGCTACGAGGAGGTCGCCGGGGTAATCGGTTTCGTGGGAGGAGCGACGGTCGACGAGAACCATCCGCCGCCATGCCGCCCCCATTCACCGGAGAGAAAGAAGAGGAGGGAGGAAGAAGAAAGGGGAGGCCGACAGCGGGGCCGGCCTGTCGGCGAGAGAGGGAGAGAGGAGAGTCTTGCTGTGGCGTGGCGTGGGCGAAGCAGGCCATCCAGGCCGACAAATGCGGTCCAAGAAGAAATGAAATGCTTTTCTTTTTCTAAATTAATTTCCAAAAGCTGAATTTCATCTTTTTGTGCTAATTTATTTTGGGCAGATAAAAATATGAGAAAAAATATGTGTGTGCTCCTTGTAATATACTCTGTCAATGAAAAATGCTAACCTCTGTTTTTCAGTAACTTTTGTTGATGATAAAATTTGTTCCTTTAATTAATAAATGCAACTTCCATGATTTTTAGTAATTAAAATATAACTCCAAAAATTATGAAATTTATTTTGTGTGCTAATTAGATGGTAATGAGCTTAATTATGAAGTTTGGTTAAGTTTTGATTAAGTTTTTGTATTAAGCTTAATTAATCCCTTTTTAATTAATGTTTAATTAGTTAATTCTTTGATTAATTAGGGTTTGATTAATCTCCAATTAGTAAGTTAATTAGTGGCTTTCAACTACTGTAAAAATGGTCAATAAATTAGTATTCAACTCTAATCACCATTAGGGTTACTTGATTTTGGGATTGAGTGATGACCCTAGGTCATTAACCCTAATGACCTTCGGCATTTCATGTTGATTGCGTATCGCTATTCCGTCGTCGTCGACGCTAGTTATACCTTCCTAGAGTGAGGTTACCGTGAAGGAAAGTTGTACTCAAGATAGGTTAACGTTTGATGCATCGCTATCGCATGATCATTCATTTCTTGCATTATAATCATGCATCTCAATCGTGTAGCTATCGAATCCGAGGAGGGAGTCGAGCCATCTCCGATTCCCGAAGAGGTTGGATCTGATCCCGGTGATTGGGCATTTGCATCTCACTTCATCGAGCCCCAAGGCAAGCCCCGGATGCATTTAAACCCCGCCTTGTATTTCGAAAAGTTTTTATGATTTCATGTGATGATACTTTGCATTAGGTGTAGGAGTTGTGTGTTACCCTACTTGATGCACTTACCATACCTTGATATATTATCCTGGATACTGTTTTGATTTCGAAATGCTTAGTATGCGCTTAGTCTTGCTACTAGTGTAGGGTTTTGATAAACTGTTTACAAAGGTGTGATCACAATGATCCACGATGGGAATTTTATGAAAACTTGATGTTGCTTGTCGCCTACCTCTCACCTTGGCCGGGTAGGGTACGCCCAAGAACATGATGATGAGTAAATCGAGACGCCGGTGGAGTGACTTGCATCGGGAGGGGCTCTTTGCCACGGTGTAGTGTCGTCCACTTGTGTCGGTTAAGCACCGTTCGTTGCTTGGCCCTTGGATCATGAGGTTATTGGATAGTACTAGTCGCATGCTAATGACGGTAAACTCCACTTGGACTATCTTTTACTAGAACGGACAAGTAGCGTGTGCCCATCCTACGATGCGCACCGCCGAAGTGACCGAGCGGCCGTAGTGCGGTGGTGTCTTGTACCTCCGTTACGGTAGGGAGAAATCCGGGCGTGAGTTGATGTATGTAAGATGTTGGTCCTGCATACATCGTGCGGCTAGGAAGCCCCAGCTGGGTATATATAAAGCGATTCGAATCGTCGTGTGCTCCACGATATGGGAGCCGTGATCCTCGCACCAAAGATCGTAGTAATAATGGAAGTTGAGTATGGAAAGTTTTGAATTCGGTATATGTTTGACGAGTGATTGATACATTAAGGGCGGCTTAGTCTTTTTAGCAAAAAGAGTCTTTTGATCTTGCTAAAGCCTCACCTTGATTCCTATTAGCCAAAGCATCCCCCGAGTCTTCTCCCCAATTTTTGTCGGGTAAGTCTTGCGGAGTACTTTTGTACCTGGGGTTTGTTTAACCCTCGTTGCGGTGTGAACCGCATGGGCAAGCGTGCTACGGCCCTTGCTGCATGACGGTTGTTGAAGAAGTGTGTCGAGGAAGAGTGAAATTGAGTGGCCTTTGGGCAGGGCAACTTTTGTTGCGTGGCTTGTAATCAAGTTAAGTAATGATACTTCCGCTGGGTTGTAATAATACTCTAGTTTGTATAAGTTTTACAAAATGTTTGTAAATTAAGTTATTGTAAGTCTTCCGCTACTCTGGTATTTTGTATAAAAGCTGTTGTAATCTTTGTGATGTATCCGTAAGTATCGATCCCGGAGTGATTGTGGTTTATCGGGGATCCACCCGACGGAACATTCTAGGTTATATGGTGTATAAGCATGGTTGACTGAGGTCTTAGGGACAAGGTCAGTGCTTGTGGGCCATATAATTTAGAAGGTTCTGCCACATAGGAAATCCTAGTTTTCGGACACAGTAGCATAGTCACGGGTCGAGATACCAGTATAACACACTATTGCAGTGTCTTTAATATAAGGCATATTGAAGTGACAAGGTCAATAAAGTATCATGTGTCAAGATTAAAGAGGTCAAGGTGACACATTAGAAAAGACCCAAAAAGGGTAGGGTTTGAGTAATGGAAAAGGAAACGTGTCAAGCACATTAAGTTTCAAAAGCCTCACAGGGCAAGAAAGTTAGTTTCTGGGGTACGATCAAGATTAATATATGGTTGCAAGGCTAGAGGTAAATAAATTTCGAATACGCAAGAACAAGTTTAGTATATACAAGGAGTTGGGATTTCGAAGAATGATCCCAAGGGAGCACCTTAATGGCGGAATATGATGAAGGATAATCATTGATCTCGATACAAACGAGCGCCCAGCAGTAACTCATGTGGCTGCAGCACACAGGAGACCCCAGGTTTCGACGTTGTATCGTGATCATGGATCATGATACCATCACAAAGCACCATTTCGGTAACTCCCATATGAAGTATGTCGAAATGACGAGGTCAAGGAAAATTAGCGTGTGTCGAGATTAGAAAGACCAAGATAAGACACATGCATAGACGAGGAAATCAAAGTTATCCTCAGGTATTTGCTAAGCAAAAGTCCCTTAGCAAATCGAGATATAGGACGAGATCAGTGGGATCTGAATAGCTATGCAATCAATAGCTATTGTTGGATTAAAGAAGGACATGTTACCTTTATCTTATATGATATGTATGATGCATGCTCGTCCTATACGTCTTCACGACGTTAGTCAGCACACCGCTCACAACTCACTATAGGGCAATACTTTACACATTAGTCTTGCAGAATGAGACAGGATACCGGAAGGCTCTCGGCAAGGCATTGTTGATGAAGTTGCCTCCTCATTGGATTTCCTCGAGAAGACTCGGAGACTCCTCAAAGTTGTTGTTCGGGGTTTTTACGAAAAGTCTTCTCGACGGCTTGCAAAGCAACTTTAGAAAGATCGTAAGGCAAGTTTTACTTTGTTTTGTCAAAAACTTTTAATTGTAAATTTATTTTGAAGTTTTCGCAAAGTAATACTACAAGTATCTTTGTAAGAATCGCTCTGATACCATTCTGTGGCAGAACCTTCCAAATTATATGGCCCACAAGCACCTAACATTGTCCCTAAGACCTCTGTCAGCCATACTTGTGTACCACATAACTTGAAAAGGTCTGTCGGGTGAAAACCCCCCGATGACACCACGATCCTCCGGGATCCACTTCTTACAAAGAACTTGCAAAGTATTACAACCATTTGTACAAACATAACAGAGTAGCGGAAGATTTACAAAAAGAAGATTACAACAATTGATCGAAGTTTGATTAAACAAAACTTAACGGGTTTCATGGAAGCGAGAAAAGAACTTTCTAGACGAAAGATATTCGATCATGCCAAGCCCACTGGTATGACCAAAGTCAGCAACACTAGTCAATACCTGCAACAGGGGTCAAACAAACCCTGAGTACAAAAGTACTCCGCAAGACTTACCCGACAGAAAAGAGTGGAGAAGACTCAGGAATGCTGGATAATGGGAATCAAGGTGAGGATTTAGCAAGATCAAAAGACACCCTTTTGCGAAAAGAGACTAAGCCAGTCCTTACTTTAACAATCACTTATCAAACATATGCCGGATTCAAAACGTTCATTCTCACACTTTCATAATTACTACGATGCTGGTGCAAGGATCACGGCTCCCATATCGTGGAGCACACGACGATTCGAATCGCTTAATATACCCGGCCGGGGCTTCCTAGCCACACGATGTATGCAGGACCAACATCTTACATACATCAACTCAACGCTCAGATTTCTCCATACTAGAACGGGTGTACAGTACACCACCTCGCTACGGCCGCTCGGTCACTTCGGAGGTGCGCATTGTAGGATGGGTACACGCTACTATCCGTTCTAATAACGAATAGTCCAAGTGGAGCTTACCGCCATTAGCATGCGACTAGTACTATCCAATAACCTCATGATCCAAGGGCCAAGGCAACGAACGGTGCTTAACCGACTCACAAGTGGACGACACTACACCAGGGCACTAGCCCCTCCTGGCGCAAGTCACTCCACCCGGTCTCGATTTAATCATCATTATGCTCTTGTGGTGTATCCTTGACCCCGTCGGAACAAGGATAGACGACAAGCAACATCAGGTTTTCGTAAATCCCCTTCAGGGAGTATTGTTATCACCTTTCGAAAACAATTTATCAAAACCTACACTAGTAGCAAGGCTAAGCGCAACTAAGCATTTCGAAATCAAAACAGGTATCTGAGGGGTAATATATCAAGGTACGGTAAATGCATCAAAGTAGGATATCACACAACTCCTAACACCTAATGCATCATATCTGGAACATAAAACAGAAAGCTTTTCGAAGTACAAGGAAATGTTTAAATGCATCCGGGGCTTGCCTGCGTTGCAGAGAAGATTAGTTGTTAGTCCTGACATCGACTTCTTCGGTGGATCCCTCTCTCCGGAACTTGGATCAACTCAAATCCTTTTCTGAAGCTTGATCAACGAGAATCTTCACTCTCACGATAACTACACGTACATGAAATGATGCATGTCTAAGTACAATGGAGTGCATGATATGATGCATTATGCAGAGCAACATGGATAAAACAACTTAACTCTTTATTACCTTGAGTACAACTTTCCTTCACGGTATAGTTGCAACAAGAAGGTACAACTAGCGTCGACGACGACGGACAAACGATACGCAATCAACATAAAATGCCGAAGGTCATTAAGGTTAATGACCTAGGGTCATCACTCAATCCCAAAATCAAGCAACCCTAATGGTGATTAGAGGTGATTACTAATTTATTGACCATTTTTACAGTCGTTGAAAGCCACTAATTAACTTGCTAATTGGAGATTAATTAAACTCTAATTAAATTAAGAATTAACTAATTAAACATTAGACCTTGTCCCTAAGACCTCAGTCAACCATGCTTATACACCATATAACCTAGAATGTTCCGTCGGGTGGATCCCCGATAAACCACAATCACTCCAGGATCGATACTTACAGATACATCACAAGATATTACAACAGCTTTTATACAAAATACCAGAGTAGCGGAAGACTTACAATAACTTAATTTACAAACATTTTGTAAAACTTATACAAACTAGAGTATTATTACAACCCAAAGCGGAAGTATCATTACTTAACTTGATTACAAGCCACGCAACAAAAGTTGCCCCGCCCAAAGGCCACTCAATTTCACTCTTCCTCGAGACACTTCTTCAACAACCGTCATGCGGGCAAGGGCCGTAGCACGCTTGCCCATGCGGTTCACACGCAACGAGGGTTAAACAAACCCCGAGTACAAAAGTACTCCGCAAGACTTACCCGACAAAAATTGGGGAGAAGACTCGGGGATCTTTGGCTAATAGGAATCAAGGTGAGGCTTTAGCAAGATCAAAAGACTCCTTTTTGCTAAAAAAGACTAAGCCAGTCCTTAATGTATCAATCACTCGTCAAACATATACCGAATTCAAAACTTTCCATACTCAACTTCCATTATTACTACGATCTTTGGTGCGAGGATCACGGCTCCCATATCGTGGAGCACCGACGATTCGAATCGCTTTATATATACCCAGTGGGGCTTCTAGCCGCACGATGTATGCAGGACCAACATCTTACATACATCAACTCACGCCCGGATTTCTCCCTACCGTAAGCGGAGGTACAAGTACACCACCGCACTACGGCCGCTCGGTCACTTCGGCGGTGCGCATCGTAGGATGGGCACACGCTACTTGTCCGTTCTAGTAAAAGATAGTCCAAGTGGAGTTTACCGTCATTAGCATGCGACTAGTACTATCCAATAACCTCATGATCCAAGGGCCAAGCAACGAAGCGGTGCTTAACCGACACAAGTGGACGACACTACACCCGGGCAGTAGCCCCTCCCCGATGCAAGTCACTCCACCGGCGTCTCGATTTACTCATCATCATGTTCTTGGGCGTACCCACGACCCGGCCAAGGTGAGAGGTAGGCGACAAGCAACATCAAGTTTTCATAAAATTCCCATCGAGGGGATCATTGTGATCACACCTTTGTAAAGCAGTTTATCAAAACCCTACACTAGTAGCAAGACTAAGCGCATACTAAGCATTTCGAAATCAAAACAGGTATCCAGGATAATATATCAAGGTATGGTAAGTGCATCAAGTAGGGTAACACACAACTCCTACACCTAATGCAGTATCATCACATGAAATCATAAAAACTTTTCGAAATACAAGGCAGGGTTTAAATGCATCCGGGGCTTGCCTTGGGGCTCGATGAAGTGAGATGCAGCTGCCCAATCACCAGGATCAGATCCAACCTCTTCGGGAACTGGAGATGGCTCGACTCCCTCCTCGGATTCGATAGCTACACGATTGAGATGCATGATTATAATGCAGTAAATGAATGATCATGCGATAGCGATGCATCAAACGTTAACCTATCTTGAGTACAACTTTTCTTCACGGTAACCTCACTCTAGGAAGGTATAACTAGCGTCGACGACGACGGAAGAGCGATACGCAATCAACATGAAATGCCGAAGGTCATTAGGGTTAATGACCTAGGGTCATCACTCAATCCCAAAATCAAGTAACCCTAATGGTGATTAGAGTTGAATACTAATTTATTGACCATTTTTACAGTCGTTGAAAGCCACTAATTAACTTACTAATTGGAGATTAATCAAACCCTAATTAATCAAAGAATTAACTAATTAAACATTAATTAAAAAGGGATTAATTAAGCTTAATACAAAACTTAATCAAAACTTAACCAAACTTCATAATTAAGCTCATTACCATCTAATTAGCACACAAAATAAATTTCATAATTTTTGGAGTTATATTTTAATTACTAAAAATCATGGAAGTTGCATTTATTAATTAAAGGAACAAATTTTATCATCAACAAAAGTTACTGAAAAACAGAGGTTAGCATTTTTCATTGACAGAGTATATTACAAGGAGCACACACATATTTTTCTCATATTTTTATCTGCCCAAAATAAATTAGCACAAAAAGATGAAATTCAGCTTTTGGAAATTAATTTAGAAAAAGAAAAGCATTTCATTTCTTACTGGACCGCACTGTGCGGCCGGATGGCCTGCGCGGCCCACGCCCGCAAAGCACGCGCAGCGGCTCTCCCCTCTCTCTCTCGCCGACAGGCCGGCCCCCTGTCGGCCTCCCCCTTCTTCCTCCTCCTCTTCTTTCTCTCTCCGGTGAAGTGGGCGGCGGCATGGCGGCGGATGGTTCTCGTCGACCGTCGCTCCTCCCACGAAACCGATTACCCCGGCGACCTCCTCGTAGCACGCCGCACCCAACGAGGTATCATACGCCTCCCCTCACGCACCGGAGCTCGCTGACACCGAGAGCACCGGGCTCACCGGCAGCGGCACCCGATGACAGGGCTTCCTCGGCTCCTCCACCGAAAACAACCGTGCCAACATGCTCAAGACACCCCGGGCGGACTCAACATGACACAAAAACGATTCTGAGAAGAATGGAAGAGTGGCGAACGGCGACGGCTCACCACGGCGGCGGTGGGTGACCGGAAAAGAAGGAGACGGCTCGACTCGAGCTACTCCGGCGGTTACAAACGGTGATGAACGGCTCAGGCGACGCGCAAGGAAGTTGCGGACTCGGTTGCAAATGCAATTGGAGAACGGTGGAGCGTGGAGTATGAACTGGGCAGGGAGATCACGGCGGCCGGCGGTGAGCAGTGGAGAGGAAAAAGAAGAAATGGCGGCCGACGCGCGGCTTTTATAGAGCAAGGGGATGCTTGACAGATGGGAGGCGGCTTCGCGACGCTGGTGCGGTGGTTGGAGGCGCGCGAGACGCGGGAAGGGCCGAGAACGGCCACGGCGGCGGTCGGCGACCGGCCGGCATGGCGCTTCGGGCAGCCAAGGGCGTCCCCCCCTCCCCTGTTCATGCATCATAGCGGGGACACCTATTTTTTTTTAATTTCCAAATTAATCCGAAAATTTGAACTGTTCACAAAAATCTTCCAAAATATCAATTGTGTAACTTTTCCAGCTCTACAACTTTGATTTAAGGAGTTTGGGCAGAATCAAATTAGTTTTTGAATTTGAATTTCAAATTTGAAAAGGGACAAAACCCTAACTTTGGGGATTTCAAAATTACTTTCAAATTTTGAATAAAAGATGAAAATCTCCAAAAATAAAAGTTGTTCCATTTCTCAAGGTCTACAGCTTTCATATAGGAAGTTTTTCATGAAACCAAATAATTTTTGAATTGTAGTTTAAAACTCAAAAGAGAGACAATTTGAAATTCAAATTACTTTTTGAAATTACTCCAAATTTTATTCAAAAACTTGAAAAACTTTGTATACCAAAGTTGTAGAGCTCAAAGAGATGTACAAACTGTATTTTGAAAGTTTTTTCAAATTTTGAATATTTTGAAGTGAAATTATGAAGGGGTAAAAACACTTTGAAAATCTCCCTTTTTTGAAATGATTTTCAAATTGAATTTTTGGGCAAATAAATTATGATGATGTGGCACTTTTCAAACCCAACCAATAGTACACTTTCAAAGTACAAAGTTCATACTTTCAAAAGGTGCCATTGGTTGGCAACTTTTATTTATAAAATCCATCATGGTTAGCTCACCAAATTTGAAAATGATATTCCAATTCCAACACTTAGCCTCTCAAGCTAGGATTTGGGAATTGAATGCCAATTTCAAACTTGGTTCTCTCTTGCACCTCATTTGATTTAGAAAACTTGTTTAAGGTGAAAGTCGAGGGGTTAGCCAAGCACTTGCAAACATCACGGTTAATTTTAATTGATTGGTTTTATTTAAGAAATCAAACATGTGAGCAGGATTCAAATTATAAACATAAGCACATGTAATACAAAGGAGCTCAAACAATACCCTAGAATCGTAAACTCATTTTAATTGTTTGAATTAGGGTTTTCTAATCATGAATGCTCATGCAATGATGATGATGACATGGCAGGTTTTGCTTAACGTAACAGGGGTGTTACATTATATTCCCCTTAAAAGGAATCTCGTCCCGAGATTCAAAGCTTAGGGCTAAGTAATGGAAAAGGAAATGTATCAAGTAGACACACCTTACATGGTTTCCTAAGGGAGGTAGAAGGGTTCATATTACAAGTCTCATATTTTCGGAAAGTCACAATTCTTAGAAACTAATTGTGACTTAGGAGCAGGAAGGAAGAAACTCCGGGAAATGCTCATTCAAAAATTCCTCCGACTCCCAAGTTGCTTCATCCTCAGAGTGTTGATCCCACTGAACTTTATAAAACTTCTTTATGTGTGCGTGTAACCCGATCTTTTCGATCAAGAATCCGATTTGGATACTCGGCACATGTCAAATCAGGCTCCAGTGTGACACCTTCAATGTCAATAACCTTGTCGGGCACTCGCAAACACTTTTTCAATTGAGATACATGGAACACATTGTGTACCAGAGACAACTGTTCGGGGAGATCCAGCCGATAGGCAACCTTGCCACACTGTTCAATGATTTGAAATGGACCAATATATCGAGGCGCCAATTTTCCTTTGACCCCAAAACGATCCACTCCCTTCATGGGGGATACCTTCAGGTATACAAAGTCTCAACCTTAAATGCCAAGGGTCGCCGATGACGACCGCATAGCTTTTTCTGTCGAGATTGGGCTTTTCTCAGATTTGCTTGAATTTGTCTCGATCTTATCTTCGGTTTGTTTAACTAAATCAACGCCATAGAAACTGTCTTTCTCCTGGTTCGAGACCAATTAAGGGGAGTACGACATCGGCGGCCATATAAAGCTTCAAATGGTGCCATTTTGAGACTCTCTTGATAACTGTTATTATAAGCAAATTACGCTAATGGCAAACATTCATCCCAAGCCGAGGAATATGTTAATACACAAGATCTTAGCATATCTTCAAGGATTTGATTTACTCTTTTCACCGCCCTCGGGTTTTGCGGATGGTAAGCGATCTTGTATAATAAATTAGTACCCAAGGTCTCATGGAATTTCTGCCGAAGGCCGAGCAACAAACTGTGTACCTCTATCTCGTAACAATAGACTTGGGTACCCCGTGCAAACACATAATTCGGTCTATATATAATTGAGCATATTGAGGTGCTCGGTAAACATTCTTCTTTGGGATAAAATGGGCCGACTTAGTTAATCGATCCACAATAACCCATATAGAATCATACCCTCCGGCGGTTCTAGGTAAACCAACGATAAAGTCCATGCTAATATCTTCCCACTTCCAGGCGGGGAATTGGTAAAGGCCGTAACATCCCAGCGGTCTTCAGATGAATGGCTTTGACTCTCTGACAAGTGTCACATTTCGCAACATATCGAGCTACCTCGATTTTCATTTTAGTCCACGAGAATCTACGCCTCGAGGTCATGATACATCTTATTGCTACGGGTGAATCGAGAATCTGGTTAGGTGAGCTTCATCAAGAATCAACTGCCGGGAGCTCGGGACTTTTGGAACAACTAAACGATTTTTGAACCATAACACATTATCTTCATCAAGGCGGAAACAAGACGCTTGCCCCGATCGACTTTTCTCTAATATGCTTGAGGCCTTTACTTTCTCATTGAGCTGCAATAATTTTCTCTTGAATAGAAGAATGTACTTTGTGATATCATTCAGAGTACCCCGAGAAATTATATCAATATTTAATCTCTCTAACTCTTGACATAGACTCAGATTTCTTGGAGTGACAGCAAGACAGTTGCACCGACTCTTTCGACCGAGAGCATCCGCAACCACATTGGCTTGCCGGGATGATAATGGACTTCAAGATCATAATCTTTGATTAATTCGAGCCACCTTCGCTGCCTCATATTCAACTTCGATCTGTGTGAAGATATACTTCAAACTTTTATGATCACTATAAATATGACATTTGTTGCCCAAACAAATAATGCCTCCATATTTTCGAGCATGCACAACTGCGGCTAACTCGAGATCATGAGTTGGATAATGCTCTTCATGTCGCTTCAAGCGCCTCGAAGCATAAGCAATAACTTTGCCCTCTTGCATTAACACACATCCGATGCCGATGCCGACGCATCACAATACACATCGAATGGCTTTTCAATATCCGGCCGAGCAAGAATTGGGGCAAAGTGGTTAGAAGATCTTTTAACTTATGGAAAGCTTGCTCACATTCAGATGACCATCGGAATTTGGTTTGATTCTTGAGGAGTTCTGTGATTGGTTTGGCTAATTTGGAGAAATCAGGAACGAAACGACGGTAATATCCCGCCATTCCAAGGAAACTACGAACTTGATGAACGGTGGTGGGTGGTTTCCAATTAAGAATATCTTGGATTTTCTTTGGGATCAATCGCAACACCCTCGGCCGATAAGACATGACCAAGGAATTTGACTTCACTAAGCCAAAACTCACACTTACTAAATTTAGCATAAAGGCGATGCTCTCGAGAGACAAGGCAGAACAATACGGAGATGCTCCGCATGCTCTTCTTTATTTTTGGAATATATAAGAATGTCGTCGATGAACACTACGACAAAACGATCGAGCTCGGGCATAAACACCGAGTTCATCAGATACATGAAATGGGCTGGAGCATTAGTAAGCCCAAATGACATGACTAGATATTCGTATAGGCCGTATCTGGTGGTAAAGGCGGTTTTCGGAATATCTTCCGGCCGTATACGTATTTGGTGGTAGCCAGATCTAAGATCAATCTTGGAGAACACCTTGGCTCCCGCAAGTTGATCAAAGAGAAGATCGATACGAGGAAGAGGATATTTATTTTTGATGGTCACCTCGTTTAATGGACGATAGTCCACACACATTCTCAGAGTTTGATCTTTCTTTTTCACAAAGATTGCAGGACAACCCCACGGTGATGAACTAGGTCGGATAAAACCTTTATCCAACAGTTCTTTCAATTGAGTTTTCAATTCAGCTAACTCTTTTGGGGGCATCCTATAAGCTCTTCGGGATACTGGTGCAGTACCCGGCTTCAACTCAATCACAAATTCAACATCTCTTTCCGGTGGTAGCCCAGGCAAATCATCAGGGAACACATCTGGAAACTCACAGACTACCGGTATATCTTGAAGTGCTGGCACTGAGGTTGCGTTAGCGGTTGTAACCGCTTTCTTGGGAATCGGAAATTGGATAAGGAGTGGGGACTGGTTATCGGGTAGCAACAGCTTAACATTTCTATTCAGGGTATCTATCACAGCGCCATACTGGCGTAACCAGTTCATTCCGAGGATCACATCTATATTTTGATCCTTCAATACTATCAGATCCGTGGGATATAAATACCCACCAAGAGATATAGGAATCTGAGAGACTACTTCTCGTGTACACATACGCCCTCCCGGTGATTGCACCATAAACTCATCTTTAATTTCTCTTATGGGAATTTCATGCTTGGTAACAAAGGTGCGGTTGATAAATGTATGAGATGCACCAGAATCAAATAATGTAAGTCTTGGGGGTGACCGGCAACAGGAAACATACCCATCAACATGGGTTCTCCTTCAAGAACGTTCCCGAATGGACTTGATAGACGCGCCCGATCTTCTTCCGGCATTAACCTTCGGGACACTATTTGTGGAACACCCCTGTCTTGACTCGGGGCTGTTATTTGCCGGACCCTTGCTGAAATTGGGAAGCATTCCTTTTAGGGTAGGGACAGGTTTCGATACGGATGCCCGACTTGATCACAATTGAAACACGGGCCGAAACCGGTAGAAGTATTTTGTGGAGTGGTGGAGTTGGGTTTGAACACCCCGGGTGTTCTATTTGCTTTGGGGATAGGTTGCGGCGGCCAGGCGAGGGTACACCTGTTGCCTCGGAGCTTGTTGCTTTGTGGTGGGTAGCGATAGGGTTGAGGATTTTGCGTTGTTGTGGATAACGAAATGGTGGGCGATAGTCTTTGAGTGGGATGATAGATAACTTTTCGGCGTTTTCGGATTCCGCCCGATTGTCGAGAGAAAGCACGTCGCTCCTCACTCTTTTGCTCCGACAGGGGATTTCTCATAGGCAATGGCTATATCCTTTGCCTCGTAGAAAGTGGCATTGGGGTTTGAGGTAAGGTGGTTGAACCATAACACATTATCTTCATCAAGGCGGAAACAAGACGCTTGCCCCGATCGACTTTCTCTCTAATATGCTTGAGGCCTTTACTTTCTTTTGAGCTGCAATAATTTTCTCTTGAATAGAAGAATGTCTTTGTGATATCATTCAGAGTACCCCGAGAAATTATATCAATATTTAATCTCTCTAACTCTTGACATAGACTCAGATTTCTCGAGGGTAAAAGACAAGGCAGTTGCAACCGACTCTTTTCGACCGAGAGCATCCGCAGAACCACATTGGCTTTGCCGGGATGATAATGGACTTCAAGATCATAATCTTTGATTAATTCGAGCCACCTTATTTGCCTCATATTCAACTCGACTGTGTGAAGATATACTTCAAACTTTTATGATCACTATAAATATGACATTTGTTGCCCAAACAAATAATGCCTCCATATTTTCGAGCATGCACAAGCTGCGGCTAACTTCGAGATCATGAGTTGGATAATGCTCTTCATGTCGCTTCAAGCGCCTCGAAGCATAAGCAATAACTTTGCCCTCTTGCATTAACACACATCCGATGCCGATGCGGGCGCATCACAATACACATCGAATGGCTTTTCAATATCCGGCCGAGCAAGAATTGGGGGCGGTGGTTAGAAGATCTTTTAACTTATGGAAAGCTTGCTCACATTCGGATGACCATCGGAATTTGGTTTGATTCTTGATGAAGCTCACCTAACAGATTCTCGATTCACCCAGGTAGCAATAAGATGTATCATGACCGAGGCGAGATTACGGTGGACTAAAATGAAAATCGAGGTAGCTCGATATGTTGCGAAATGTGACACTTGTCGGAGAGTCAAAGCCATTCATCCAAGACCATTTGGGATGTTACTGGCCTTTACCAATTCCCGCCTGGAAGTGGGAAGATATTAGCATGGACTTTATCGTTGGTTTACCTAGAAGCGCGAGAGGGTATGATTCTATATGGGTTATTGTGGATCGATTAACTAAGTCGGCCCATTTTATCCCGATGAAGAATGTTTACCGAGCACCTCAATATGCTCAATTATATATAGACCGAATTATGTGTTTGCACGGGGTACCCAAGTCTATTGTTACGAGATAGAGGTACACGGTTTGTTGCTCGATTCTGGCGAGAAATTCCATGAGACCTTGGGTACTAATTTATTATACAAGATCGCTTACCATCCGCAAAAAGGAGGAGGCGGACCGAAAAAGAGTAAATCAAATCCTTGAAGATATGCTAAGATCTTGTGTATTAACATATTCCTCGGCTTGGGATGAATGTTTGCCATTAGCGAGAATTTGCTTATAATAACAGATTATCAAGAGAGTCTCAAAATGGCACCATTTGAAGCTTTATATGGCCGCCGATGTCGTACTCCCCTTAATTGGTGCGAACGGGGAGAAAGACAGTTCTATGGCGTTGATTTAGTTAAAGAAACCGAAGATAAGATCGAGACAAATTCAAGCAAATCGAGAAAAGCCCAATCTCGGCGAGAAAAGCTATGCAGATCGTCATCGGCGACCCTTGGCATTTAAGGTTGGAGACTTTGTATACTGAAGGTATCCCCCATGAAGGGAGTGGATCGTTTTGGGGTCAAAGGAAAATTGGCGCCTCGATATATTGGTCCATTTCAAATCATTGAACAGTGTGGCAAGGTTGCCTATCTTGGATCTCCCCGAGCAGTTGTCTACGGTACACAAAGTGTTCCATGTATCTCAATTGAAAAAGTGTTTGCGAGTGCCCGACAAGGTTATTGACATTGAAGGTGTCACTTTGGAGCCTGATTTGACATGTGCCGAGTATCCGGTCGGGATTCTTGATCGAAAAGATCGGGTTACACTTGAGACACATAAAGAAGTTTTATAAAGTTGAGTGGGATCAACACTCGAGGATGAAGCAACTTGGGAGTCGGAGGAATTTTTGAATGAGCATTTCAGGAGTTTCTTCCTTCGCTCCTAAGTCACAATTAGTTTCTAAGAATTGTGACTTTCCGAAAATATGAGACTTGTAATATGAACCCTTCTACCTCCCTTAGGAAACCATGTAAGGTGTGTCTACTTGATACATTTCCTTTTCCATTACTTAGCCCTAAGCTTTGAATCTCGGGGACGAGATTCCTTTTAAAGGGAATATAATGTAACACCCCGGTGTTACGTTAAGCAAAAACCTGCCATGTCATCATCATCATTGCATGAGCATTCATGATTAGAAAACCCTAATTCAAACAATTAAAATGAGTTTACGATTCTAGGGTATTGTTTGAGCTCCTTTGTATTACATGTGCTTATGTTTATAATTTGAATCCGCTCACATGTTTGATTTCTTAAATAAAACCAATCAATTAAAATTAACCGTGATGTTTGCAAGTGCTTGGCTAACCCTGACTTTCACCTTAAACAAGTTTTCTAAATCAAATGAGGTGCAAGAGAGAACCAAGTTTGAAATTGGCATTCAATTCCCAAATCCTAGCTTGAGAGGCTAAGTGTTGGAATTGGAATATCATTTTCAAATTTGGTGAGCTAACCATGATGGATTTTATAAATAAAAGTTGCCAACCAATGGCACCTTTTGAAAGTATGAACTTTGTACTTTGAAAGTGTACTATTGGTTGGGTTTGAAAAGTGCCACATCATCATAATTTATTTGCCCAAAAATTCAATTTGAAAATCATTTCAAAAAGGGAGATTTTCAAAGTGTTTTTACCCCCTTCATAATTTCACTTCAAAATATTTAAAATTTGAAAAAACTTCTAAAATACAGTTTGTACATCTCTTTGAGCTCTACAACTTTGGTATACAAAGTTTTTCAAGTTTTTGAATAAAATTTGGAGTAATTTCAAAAGTAATTTGAATTTCAAATTGTCTCCTTTTGAGTTTTAAACTACAATTCAAAAATTATTTGGTTTCATGAAAAACTTCCTATATGAAAGCTGTAGACCTTGAGAAATGGAACAACTTTTATTTTTGGAGATTTTCATCTTTTATTCAAAATTTGAAAGTAATTTTGAAATCCCCAAAGTTAGGGTTTTGTCCCTTTTCAAATTTGAAATTCAAATTCAAAAACTAATTTGATTCTGCCCAAACTCCTTAAATCAAAGTTGTAGAGCTGGAAAAGTTACACAATTGATATTTTGGAAGATTTTTGTGAACAGTTCAAATTTTCGGATTAATTTGGAAATTAAAAAAAAATAGGTGTCCCTGCTACAGTGCATGAGCAGGAGGGGAGGGACGCCCGGCTCGCCCGGCGCCATGCCGGCCGGTCGCCGACCGCCGCCGTGGCCGTTCTCGGCCCTTCCCCGTCTCGTCGCGCCTCCAACCACCGCACCGGCCGCGAAGCCGCCTCCCATCATCAAGCATCCCTTGCTCTATAAAAGCCGCGTGGCGTCGCCGCCATTTCTTCTTTTTTCCTCTCCACTTTGCTCACCGCCGGCCGCCGTGATCTCCCTGCCCAGTTCATACTCCACGCTCCACCGTTCTCCAATTGCATTTGCAACCGAGTCCATAACTTCCTTCTTGGCGTCGCTGAGCCGTTCATCACCGTTTGTAACCGCCGGAGTAGCTCGAGTCGGCCGTCTCCTTCTTTTTAGGTCACCCACCGCCCGTGGTGGTGAGCCGTCGCCGTTCGCCACTCTTCCATTCTTCAGAATCGTTTTTTGTGTCATGTTGAGTCCGCCGGGGTGTCTTGAGCATGTTGGCACGGTTGTTTTTCGGTGGAGGAGCAGGAAGCCCGGTCATCGGGTGCAGTGCCGTGTGGCCGCCGGTGCTCTCGGTGTGCGAGCTCCGGTGCGTGCGGGGAGGCGTATGATACCTCGTTGGGTGCGGCGTGCTACGAGGGAGGTCGCCGGGGTAATCGGTTTCGTGGGAGGAGGCGGCGGTCGGCGAGAACCATCCGCCGCCATGCCGCCGCCCTGTTCACCGGAGAGAAAGAAGAGGAGCGGGAGGAAGAAGAAGGGGAGGCCGACGGGCGGGGCCGGCCTGTCGGCGAGAGAGGGGAGAGGAGAGCGCGCGCGTGCTGCTTACAAGGGCGTGAAAGCGAGGCCATCTGGGCCGCCATAAAGTGCGGTCCAAGAAGAAATGAAATGCTTTTCTTTTTCTAAATTAATTTCCAAAAGCTGAATTTCATCTTTTTTGTGCTAATTTATTTTTGGGCAGATAAAAATATGAGAAAAATATGTGTGTGCTCCTTGTAATATACTCTGTCAATGAAAAATGCTAACCTCTGTTTTTCAGTAACTTTTGTTGATGATAAAATTTGTTCCTTTAATTAATAAATGCAACTTCCATGATTTTTAGTAATTAAAATATAACTCCAAAAATTATGAAATTTATTTTGTGTGCTAATTAGATGGTAATGAGCTTAATTATGAAGTTTGGTTAAGTTTTGATTAAGTTTTGTATTAAGCTTAATTAATCCCTTTTTAATTAATGTTTAATTAGTTAATTCTTTGATTAATTAGGGTTTGATTAATCTCCAATTAGTAAGTTAATTAGTGGCTTTCAACGACTGTAAAAATGGTCAATAAATTAGTGTTCAACTCTAATCACCATTAGGGTTACTTGATTTTGGGATTGAGTGATGACCCCTAGGTCATTAACCCTAATGACCTTCGGCATTTCATGTTGATTGCGTATCGCTATTCCGTCGTCGTCGACGCTAGTTATACCTTCCTAGAGTGAGGTTACCGTGAAGGAAAGTTGTACTCAAGATAGGTTAACGTTTGATGCATCGCTATCGCATGATCATTCATTTCTTGCATTATAATCATGCATCTCAATCGTGTAGCTATCGAATCCGAGGAGGGAGTCGAGCCATCTCCGATTCGAAGAGGTTGGATCTGATCCTGGTGATTGGGCAAATTTGCATCTCACTTCATCGAGCCCCAAGGCAAGCCCCGGATGCATTTAAACCCTGCCTTGTATTTCGAAAAGTTTTTATGATTTCATGTGATGATCTTTGCATTAGGTGTAGGAGTTGTGTGTTACCCTACTTGATGCACTTACCATACCTTGATATATTATCACGGATACTGTTTTGATTTCGAAATGCTTAGTATGCGCTTAGTCTTGCTACTAGTGTAGGGTTTTGATAAACTGTTTACAAAGGTGTGATCACAATGATCCACGATGGGAATTTTATGAAAACTTGATGTTGCTTGTCGCCTACCTCTCACCTTGGCCGGGTCGGGTACGCCCAAGAACATGATGATGAGTAAATCGAGACGCCGGTGGAGTGACTTGCATCAGGAGGGGCTACTGCCCTGGTGTAGTGTCGTCCACTTGTGTCGGTTAAGCACCGTTCGTTGCTTGGCCCTTGGATCATGAGGTTATTGGATAGTACTAGTCGCATGCTAATGACGGTAAACTCCACTTGGACTATCTTTTACTAGAGCGGACAAGTAGCGTGTGCCCATCCTACGATGCGCACCGCCCGAAGTGACCGAGCGGCCGTAGTGCGGTGGTGTCTTGTACCTCCGTTACGGTAGGGAGAAATCCGGGCGTGAGTTGATGTATGTAAGATGTTGGTCCTGCATACATCGTGCGGCTAGGAAGCCCCAGCTGGGTATATATAAAGCGATTCGAATCGTCGTGTGCTCCACGATATGGGAGCCGTGATCCTCGCACCAGCATCGTAGTAATAATGGAAGTTGAGTATGGAAAGTTTTGAATTCGGTATATGTTTGACGAGTGATTGATACATTAAGGACTGGCTTAGTCTTTTTAGCAAAAAGAGTCTTTTGATCTTGCTAAAGCCTCACCTTGATTCCTATTAGCCAGCATCCCTGAGTCTTCTCCCCAATTTTTGTCGGGTAAGTCTTGCGGAGTACTTTTGTACTCAGGGTTTGTTTAACCCCTGTTGCAGGTGAACCGCATGGGCAAGCGTGCTACGGCCCTTGCTGCATGACGGTTGTTGAAGAAGTGTCTGAGGAAGAGTGAAATTGAGTGGCCTTTGGGCAGGGCAACTTTTGTTGCGTGGCTTGTAATCAAGTTAAGTAATGATACTTCCATTTGGGTTGTAATAATACTCTAGTTTGTATAAGTTTTACAAAATGTTTGTAAATTAAGTTATTGTAAGTCTTCCGCTACTCACGGTATTTTGTATAAAAATTTGTTGTAATCTTGTGATGTATCCGTAAGTATCGATCGGAGTGATTGTGGTTTATCGGGGATCCACCCGACGGAACATTCTAGGTTATATGGTGTATAAGCATGGTTGACTGAGGTCTTAGGGACAAGGTCAGTGCTTGTGGGCCATATAATTTAGAAGGTTCTGCCACACATTCACCCGATATGAGTTACTCCAAATGGATCAAGTCATTTTCATTACCCTCTCACCAATTGTGATATTGATCCTTCACACAAATGCAACCATCATAGCTTGATTGATACCTCGACTAAATGCAAGCACTTTCTTCTTTGCTCTAGCTAGGTTCTTGATCACCAAGCCATCGCTTGCCCTTCACCCTTGCTTAGTACCTCGAAGCCTTTCCTTGCTATCTTCACCTTCTCTAGCCATCAAGTCGCCTCATGTGTTGAATCATCAATTAGAGTACATATCCATTTATATTGTCGTCTTTTTCAATCTTCATACTAGCAAGCTTCCAATGTGAGACCAATATATATATATACGCAATTCAACATGTCTTTAACACCCAATGCCAATATGCTTGCTTTCATCATAGTTATGAATATCTCACAATATATAAGCCATTTCATGAAATACATTTGCATTATTGTCTTGTATTTGAGCTAGATTGATCATACAACAACACATCATTTTGGCTTTGTACATGTGCATCAAATACACGTGAGATAACCAATTTCTGTATAGCACTTAGCAACAAACATTAGTCCTTTAATCGCATTGTCATCCAATCATCCAAAACCCACTAAGGGGCTAGATGCACTTTCAGGCTTCCCGTGTTTGCTGATGTCGACGCATGGAGGATTAGACACATGGAGAATGAGACACATCTTCCAGCTCATCGTTGCCGCATGGAGGATGCCTCGAGGTTGAAGATGGATCTGGCGCGTGGGCTCCACATGTCAGTGAGGGAGTGACAGAGGGAAACGGTATAGTGTTTTGGATACGTACATGTATACGTCTTATAGTGGGCCCAAGCGTCTAGAATACGTAGAAAATAGTAAGAATCAGAGAGATGAAAAATTGTAATGGCATATTTCAGAATAGATGAATTGTAATGACATATTTTTAAAGTTGAAGAATTATAATGGCAAGAATAAAAAAAAACCCGTGCAAGATAAATGACATGACAGGCTCACTCACAGACATGTGCGTCGATGATGAGCTGGAAGTCACGTCCAGCTCAGCTCAGAAAAGATCAATCCCTTATGTTTCTCTGACCGGTGGGACCCAGGCGAGACCTGCCTAGCACGACGAGTAGCCGCACTCCCTCCCCCATTCAACGGAACGAGGTGGGTCTCCCTCGTCTCCTGGCATTCGTCTCCCCTCCTCCTCTTCCCAAAATCCCACCCCACCTAGACGAAAAGGAAGCAAATCAAATCTCGTTGCGAGCTGGGCGGCGAGCGCGCGCGGCGTCATGGCGAGCAACAGGGCGTCCGGCGGCGGAAGCGAGTACGAGAGCGGCAGCGACCACGACGGCGCGCTGCAGAAGCCGCTGCTGCCCAACAGCGGGAGCTGGTACAGGATGGGGATGGGGTCGCGCCAGTCCAGCCTCAACGCCGCCGGCACCTCCTCCATGGCCGTGCTGCGCGAGTCCCACGTCTCCGCCTTCCTCTGCACGCTCATCGTCGCGCTCGGCCCCATCCAGTTCGGATTCACCGGCGGCTACTCCTCCCCGACGCAGGACAGCATCATCCGGGACCTCAACCTCTCCATCTCCGAGGCACGTCCTGCCTCTGACTTCTACTACGTTTTTGCCTTTTGCTCTCTCACTCTCTCTCAGGTTTCTTCTTGTCTGAAACCAAACTAATGATTGACCGCGCCGCGCAGTTCTCGGTGTTCGGCTCGCTCTCCAACGTGGGCGCCATGGTCGGGGCGATCGCCAGCGGCCAGATGGCCGAGTACGTCGGCCGCAAAGGGGTGAGAAACAACTCTGCTCCTTTTCTTCATTTATTACTCCTTTTTTTCTTTTTTGTTTGCGTTCTGTGCGGAGAGTCAAGAGTAGTGCAACATTAGTTTTCTGTCGGTTGACGCCTGTGCCGAATTTATTGTGCAGCTTGTTAAATCGGATTATGACCTTAGTTTTTGTGCTCATAAATTCGTTAGATATATCTTTGCTATTGACATGGTCATCATCAATCATGCACTTGGGCAGAAAAGACGTACTCCCTCCATACTGTAACTGATACATATTGTACCAAAGTCCTGTATTAACAGTTAATTTCACTGAAGCTGTTTTCATCAATTAAAGAGGAGAGTTTTGTGCCGAAGTTGTACCCTTTTCACTAACTGGCTTGCTAACTGTTTTGCAGTCGTTGATGATTGCGGCGATTCCTAACGTCATTGGTTGGCTTGCAATCTCCTTTGCAAAAGTATGGCACTATGTGTTTCCTTTGTTTATTTCAACATATTGCTTGATAGACGAGTCATTAAGCTTGATGACTGTTGATGTCTGCTCTAGAATCTGAGATGACTACATTAGGCTTGATGACTGTTGATTTCTGCTTTACAGGACTCTTCGTTTCTGTATATGGGACGCTTACTTGAAGGATTTGGTGTCGGTATCATTTCCTACGTGGTTAGTATAATAAAAATCCATCCCTTTTCTGCATAGGAGATTTATCCTTTGAGAGTTAGGGTACTTGTGGTGTTTAAGCTGTATAAGTGAGAAAAAAAGAATCAAGATCAACTGAGATTTTAACATTTTTGAGACGAAGTGATCTATCCATATGAAGTTATTTTCACTGGCGAAACAACAATGGAAGCATGGACTGGTTCAACAGCTATTTTTGACCTGTGAATTTCATGACACCAGGTACCAGTATACATAGCAGAGATATCTCCTCAGAACATGAGAGGGGCTCTAGGCTCTGTGAACCAGGTTTGCTTATACTCACAAGCATATTATCTATTTGTGAGGTTGAGGTAAACACTTGGCTTGTTTATGAGGAACTCATTGTGCACCTGCTCATTCTACAGTTGTCTGTAACCCTTGGTATCATGTTCGCCTATTTGCTCGGCTTGTTTGTTCCCTGGAGGCTTCTTGCAGTAATAGGTAATGTGGCTATACCCTGATGCACTAGTGGGTCTGCTATTGTTATTGCTGTTAGTTTGCACTTCAATTTTTTTATATATCTGAGCTCGCATGATCAGCAGCAGCAAATGATTTGAGCAAATATATTGAATAATAGAAATATAGTAGGCAAATATTTTTGTTTTGACCCTATCTGTGATAACTTTTTCCTAAAATGTGTAGTGACATACTTGTAGGAACCTTGCCCTGCATAGTGTTGATACCTGGCCTATTCTTCATTCCGGAATCTCCAAGATGGCTGGTATATACATGCACATGTGGGATAATGAACTCTGAATCATTGTGTCAAACTGAAATTTCTAGTGGACGTTTCTTCCCCTTATATTTCTAGGCAAAGATGAATATGATGGATGATTGCGAGACTTCTCTACAAGTTCTGAGGGGATTTGATGCTGACATCACTGCAGAAGTGAATGATATAAAGGTAAGCACTTCCTTTTGTTCATATACTGACTGGATATGATGTATGAAAGCAATCCTCCCTTTGTGTATCATTATTTCTTTAACATTGAGCACGTGGCTCTATGTACTTCATTATTATGAAAACAGTGGGATTAACTTTTAGCTTTGCTCCCCATTATGCAGAGAGCAGTAACATCAGCAAACAAGAGGACTACAATCCGTTTTCAGGAGTTGAACCAAAAGAAATACCGAACACCCCTAATTGTAACTATATCTCTTACCGAATTAGTATTCACATTTTGTAATTGTCAGTTTGTAACAAGGCCACAACTTTTCGCAGATAGGAATTGGTCTACTTGTGCTGCAACAGCTAAGTGGAATAAATGGCATACTGTTTTATGCAAGTAGCATCTTCAAAGCTGCAGGTAACCTGTGCACTTGTTCACTAGATTGTGATTTTCATTACTAGTGGTAGTGGGCATATAAGTCTTGGGCTAGAAGTTTTGAATATCTTGCAAATTTAATGGAGCAATTAGAGGGAAGTGTTCTTTGTATCGCACTTTGCTTTTATAAAAGCTGGTTTTACCACTGCCAAAAAAAAAGAGGGAAGTGTTTGCTAGATAACCATCATAATTATTATATTGGCAATATGGAATAGTGTATTGTACTACAAATATCAAAACAGTGAACTGAGATAAAGTGGCCTTATTGTTCCTAATGCATTATAACATGTTGAGAAAAGCTAATAACTATATACCCTTATAGGTGGTAACATGATTTACCATTCTACTGCCTTGACGAATGATGACATTTCATTGTTTATATTATTGCAAAAGCACCGTGTCTCATCTGTCTTTGTCTACAACAGTGCTTGTGCAATCAGTTTTAGCTTTTAATTTAACAATCAAAGTTCTTCAGGTCTCAAGGACAGTGACTTGGACACATTTGCACTTGGAGCTATTCAGGCATGTGAATAATAACTAGACTGACTTGATCTAGTCTGTCTGTATTTTATTTTAAGCTTCTAACAGCTCCCATGATTCGATCAGGTTCTCGCCACTGTTGTTACAACCATGTTCTTGGACAGAGCTGGCCGGCGAATCCTCCTTATTGTAACTAACTTCTGCTTCTCTCTAATACTATTAATTGGTAGGTTTTCTGTAGCTTAGTTTAACTGCCACTTCAAATTGCAGATTTCTTCTGCTGGGATGACTATAAGCCTTCTTGTAGTTGCTATTGTATTTTACATCAAGGTATGTTTAGGTCGCTTTGCGATCAGATTCTGATGAAAAGATAGTAGTTCTTCTGAACTTTGCATTACTGCAGTACATGGTTTATGGACATTTTGATATACTGTTGCAGGGTCTTTCATCTCATTTCACTGATATATTCTTGTTTCTTGTCATGGTTTATTTGTTTCAGGATAATCTTTCACATGACTCTGACTTGTATAACATCTTAAGTATGGTGTCCTTGGTTGGTGTCGTGGTAAGTCTGTCAATTACATTTCATCTGAATATTTATTTTAAAATGTGGAACCTGTGCCGTGAATTTGTGCTCAAATGCTTCATTCAGGCTTATGTCATTGCCTTCTCCTTCGGTATGGGTGCCATTCCATGGATCATAATGTCTGAGGTATAGTACCTTAAATCATAGTGAATATTAGATGCCTCTCTCAGTTTTAGATTTTCACCAAAGAGCACTGTTCATATCCATAATTCTAGAGCAAGTGCTCTTATTCTTAAGCACAGGCTGTAAGCAATCTGAAGGCTTACTTCAAGACTTTGCATTTTGTAGATCCTCCCAGTTAGCATCAAGAGTCTTGCAGGAAGCTTTGCGACCCTTGCCAACTGGTTGACATCCTTTGGAATAACAATGACAGCAAATTTGCTGATCAGCTGGAGTGCTGGAGGTCCGTTTAGATTTGTGCTTATCTCTTGTGTAGAGTAGGATCATCTATGAACTATCAGACCTTACACAGGTTACCTTTGTTTCCAAATTGTACAGGTACCTTTGCCTCCTACATGATTGTGAGCGCCCTCACTCTCGTGTTCATAATCATTTGGGTGCCAGAGACAAAGGGAAGAACCCTCGAGGAGATACAATGGTCTTTCCGCTGAGCTCCTGCATCATCAAAATACGAAATGGTTATTTGAGTTTTGTTGGTTATTCATCTGCAATGGTTCTTCAAGTTTTTTATCGCTTTAGATGGAGAACATTGATTCACATAATCAGTGTTCTTGGCTATTCTTTCGCAGCTCAAATCACTCGATGAAGGCCACACATTCTTTCTTCTGTTCATAAAAGGTCTTGTACATGAGATTTTATACAATGTTGTTTTAAATTTTCCCCAATAGGCCTGTAAATGCTTGTGCAGTAACTCATATTACTTTTCTCCCCTTCAACATTGTAAGATAATATTACTTTTCTTCCCTTCAACATTGTAAGATAAACGACAGTTGCAAAAATTCAGAGCGCCAAGAAGTTGTTAATCATGTGTCTTTTGAAAGCCTGAAATTCAGAGCACAACAACAATGGTACTAAAAGCACTTGAGCTTTCGTTAGCGATTCATTCAGGCAAAAACTCCACAGACATTTTGATGCCTCGTAGATATTATGATAGTAACTTTGCTTGAATAATTTTTGAAACGAGAAAGCTTTTGATCCATTTCAAGGTTGATTTAATGGTGGATAAAGAGCCCTTTTGGGCCCCCTTTTAAACACTAGTCACATCCTTCCGTCATTCCGTGGCTAGCAGAAAAGGATATTGTTCTTAGATGAATGCATACGCGATGGCTGAGGACAAGGAAAGTATTTGAGGAAAATGACGGCCACGGTTTCGCATCAGGGATCACCGGATCAGGGAGAACGAAATGAAGACGTGGCCATCATTTTCCCAGTCTGAAACTCTGAATCCTCGGGATTTGTGACAAGGATGGTCTAAAAATCACATTCACGCAATTCGTCATGGGATACCAATCGAACTGTTCAGATAGTCATATAAGGCAGCTGTTTTTTTTTTTTGATTCCTCTCAATGCAAGATGCAATTTGAAGATCTGTTAAATACACGCACGTACACACAACACACTTACACTACCCACACCACCACCCATGTACAAACAAACCTACAACTACACTCAAATTGAAGACCGCATCCTTCTTGAGATCACCGAAATCCACAGATTTCGTAGGTGACGGGCACCTCACGGTCCCATTGTGACGTCATGCGGCAGGTTCATGCCTCAAGGATCAAGAGGTACGAATGGAAATATTGTTCATGGGCCGGTCGTCATCTCATCTGGTCCATGGGCAAATGAAACGGCCCATTATCTCACATTCCAAGTGGCCTCGTCTGCACTGTGGAGTGGAGTCCTGGGAACCCAAATCACTCCGCTCCATGGCGCAGCATGGCGGCGGCGGCGGCGGAGGAATCGCCGCCAACCTCGCGAAGGCGCAGCTATCCTTCTGCGCCGACGGCGAGGACCGTCTCAGCGCCCTCCCCCGACGATCTCCTCGTTGACATTCTTCTGCGCCTCGAGACCACCGCCGAGGCCGCGCGGACCAGCGTGCTCGCGCGCCGCTGGCGCAGCCTCTGGACCCTCCTCCCGGAATTCCGCTTCCACCTCGGCCCGGACGGCCACCGCATCCGCGAGCTTCTCGATGTCCCTGGAGCCGCAGATGTCCGCCGCATCTCTGTCACCACCACCGAAGGCGCCGTTCCCGATTCCGCTTCCGCGTCGGCCTGGCTTCCCGCCGCCGCGCGCCGCCTGGCCGGTGGCCTTGTCTACCACAACATGGTTCCCAGGAGCGACGGCGTGGAGGAGGCTGCGGGAAGAGGCGGCTGCATTGAGCTGCCCTGCTTCGAGAAGGCCACCACGATTGAGCTCAGGCTAGGGTTTCTCGGTCTCTCCTTGCCACCCTCAGGCGCATTTGCGCGGCTTGTCGAGGTCAGCCTCTACCGCCTCCGTGGCCCTTGTGAGCTCGGAGAGGTTGTATCTTGGCCTCGATGCCCATGCTTGCAAAAGCTCAGGGTCAGCGAGTCCCTGGAGCTAGACAATCTCTCCATCCACTCGAAGTCCCTGCTACAAATAGAGCTGGATACCAATGGTGGATTGCGGCATCTCACAATTGTTACCCCAACTCTCAAGCAGTTACAAGTGTGTTTCAGCTTGTTTGATGATCCAAGTGTCCACATCTCAGCGCCTCAGCTTGAGTCCCTGTTGTGGTTTGATTTGTATAATCCACGATATTTTTATCTTGACAATTTGGAACAACTCGAACTGCTCGGCAGTTTTTTTCTTGTGTATGGGCAACACAACAATAATCATCATTGTCTGAAGCTCTTGCAGCGATTTCAGGTCAACACTCTTGCTCTTGGGCTCGTTTTTCAGAAGGTGAGTGGATTTATGCTATCGGGGAACTTGCTACCAAGCTAAATTGTGACAAAGCTAACTTGGTGTTCAAGAGGTATTTGATTAGGTGTTATGCCTAACTTAGGTTAGTCTGTAGAAATAGCTGGCCTATTAAATAATGTGGCTTAGGTTTGGGTCCATTTTATAGCATTGAAGCAATTGGTATTTTTAAATATTGTGTGCAGCATTTGGCTCCAATGCCATATGTGTGGCTGGAAATGCTTCAAGGGGACATACATAGCGACATATTACCAAGCTGATGCACTAGTACACTAGTTAATAATTATTCAATGATTCATGGCATCTTAGTACCTGCAAAATATCTATTCTTACATGTTTCACAGTTGGGAAGTGACTTCACAACTAAAGCATGTTTGTAGATGCTTAGCATATTTAATCTAGATATGCAACTACTTGTTTTGCATGGGTAATATAAAGCAAACTTGTTAGGATATAGGACCTTTTTGTGTGTGATAATCAGTTATTTGAAAATTAGATTCCTCCTTTATCCTGCGTGATCTTTAATTTTTCTGGGAACTTATTATGGATCAACAGGACATAGATGGTTTTGAATACTTGATGGGAAACATAACAATGCTCCCTCAAGTTATGACCTTAAACCTGAATATACGCAACCAAGGTCATGCTTTTTGGAGCGAGTTGTTTCCATATGCTAAGGATGTGTACTGGTCTACAACAATTGAAATTAAAGTTATATGCAGCTACAAACTTGGAGGTAAAGCTCTGTTTGTTTACTCAAGAAACTAGGAAGTGATAGAAAGCAACACTGTATTTGCATTTCTTGGTACAATTTGGCTTGATCTTTGGGTTGAGTTTCCCTCTTTCTCACCATTTCTAGTTGTTTGGCACTACTTCTTGGTTCCAGGTTATTATTTTGTAAATATATTTATTCATGTATCTTTTTTTTTTGGCAACATTTATTCATGTATCTTTGAATAGCAAGACTTAAGTCTACAAGTCTGACAAAGTTGCACAGTTTCTTTGTAGCAAGTGTTATCCTTTAAATGCTTTAGTCTGTTGACATAGATGGATGTGGTGGGAGTTCACTGATAGCAGAACTCCATCCAGGGCTCTCTGAAAAAATGTGTCAAATACTGTCAGTATGTTAGAAACAAAACAGAAACCAATTGAGTTGTTGTATAGTTCTGTTCTTACAAGGATGACATGGGAGCGGTTAACACACAACAACAACAACAACAAAGCCTTTTATCCCAAGCAAGTTAGGGTAGGCTAGAGATGAAACCCAAGAGAGACGGAAACTGGAAGACACAAAAGGGCACACGACGTAAAGAGGTCACGGTTCGAGCACGTTGATTGCCGATCTCTAAGCGCTCTGTCCAAAAACTAAATCCTTGGAGATATTCCACTCCTTAAGGTCTCTCTTAACCGACTCGTCCCCAAGTCGGTTTAGGTCGACCTCTACCGCTCTTTACGTTATCGGCCCGCTTGAGAACCCCACTACGCACCGGGCGCCTCGGGAGGCCTCCATTTGGACATGTCCAAACCACCTCAATCGGTGTTGAATCAATTTCTCCTCCATTGGTGCCACCCCAACCCTATCCCGAATATCGCCGTTCGAACTCTATCCCTCCCGGTGTGCCCGCAAAACCAACACAACATACGCATCTACGCCACACTCAATTCTTTGGACATGTCGCCTTTTGTGGGCCAACACTCAAAGACCGTATAACATCGCCGGGCGAATCGCCGTCCTATAGAATTTACCCTTCGCCTTCGAGGCACCCTTTTATCACAAAGGACTTTTAAGCTTGGCGCCATTTCAACCAACCCGCTGCATTGCAGGCTCGACGTCTTCATCTATGTCGCCATCCTTTTTGTAGCATCGATCCTAAATACCGAAAAGTATCATACGTGGCGTAACCTTCTAAATTAGATGGCCCACAAGCACCGACATTGTCCCTAAGACCTCATCGTCACCGTAATTGTGCACCACATAATCTAGAATGTTCCGTCGGGTGAATCCCCGATAAACCACGATCACTCCGGGATCGATACTTACGAGAGATATCACAAAGATTACAACAGTTTTCATATACAAATACCGAGTAGCGGAAGACTTACAATAACTTAATTTACAAAACTTTTTACAAAACTTATACAAACCAGAGTGTTATCATTACAAACCAGCGGAAGTATCATTATATAACTTTATCACAGATCACGCAACCAAAGTGCCCTGCCCAGAGGCCACTCAATTCACTCTTCATCGGTTACTTCTTCGACAACCGTCATGCAACAAGGGCCGTAGCACTCGTGTCCATGCGTTTCACCTGCAACAGGGGTTGAACAAACCCTGAGTACAAAAAGTACTCCGCAAGACTTACCCGACCAAAAAGTGGGGAGAAGACTCAGGAATGTTGGCTAATAGGAATCAAGGTGAGGCTTTAGCAAGATCAAAAGACACTCTTTTGCAAAAAGAGACTAAGCCGAGTCCTTACTCTAACAATCACTTATCAAACATGCCGAATTCAAAACTCTCATACTCAGACTTTCATTATTACTACGATGCCGGGACTCGGATCACGGCTCCCATATCGTGGAGCACACGACGATTCGAATCGCTTTATATACCCGGTGGGGCTTCCTAGCCACACGATGTATGCGAGGACTCAACATCTTACATACATCAACTCAACGCTTAGATTTCTCCATACTAGCACGGGTGCACAAGTACACCACCTCACTACGGCCGCTCGGTCGCGGCGGTGCGCATCGTAGGATGGGTACACGCCATCGTCCGTTCTAGTAACGAATAATCCAAGCGGAGCTTACCGCCATTAGCATGCGACTAGTACTATCCAATAACCTCATGATCCCAGGGCCAAACAACGGACGGTCCTTAACCGACATAAGTGGACGACACTACACCGGGGCAATAGCCCCTCCCGATGCAAGTCACTCCACCGACGTCTCGATTTACACATCATCATGTTCTTGTGGTGTACCCTTGACCCCGTCGGAACAAGGGTAGGCGACAAGCAACATCAGTTTTTCGTAACTTCCCTTCCGGGGAGTATTGTTATCACCTTTTGAAAACAATTTATCAAAACCTACACTAGTAGCAAGGCTAAGCGCAACTAAGCATTTCGAAATCAAAACAGGTGTACAGGGTAATGTAACAAGGTATGGTAAATGCTTCAAAGTAGGATAGCACACAACTCCTACACCTAATGCATTATATCATCACATGAAATCATAAAAACTTTCGAAATACAAGGACGGGTTTGAATGCATCCGGGGCTTGCCTTGGGGCTCGAAGAAGTGAGGCTCAGTTACCCAATCACCAGGATCAGATCCAACCTCTTCGACGAAACAGGAGACGGCTCGACTTCCTCCTCAAACCCGACGGACTACACGATAAAGATGCATGATTACAATGCAATAAAGCGTAAAGAGCATGCGATAATGATGCAACGATTATTAGTCGATCTTGAGTACAACTTTCCTTCACGGCAACCTTGCACTAAGAAGGTATAACTAGCGTCGGCGACAACGGACTAGCGATACGCAATCAACATGAAATGCCGAAGTTCATTAGGGTTAATGACCTAGGGTCATCATTCAATCCCAAAATCAAGCAACCCTAATGGTGATTAGAGGTGATTACTAATTTATTGACCATTTTACAGTCGTTGAAAGCCACTAATTAACTTGCTAATTGGGAATTAATTAAACCCCTAACTAATTAAAGAATTAACTAATTAAACATGATTAATTAAGGAATTAATTAAGCCTAATATAAAACTTAATCAAAACAGGATCAAACTTCATAATTAAGATCATCATCACCTAATTAGTACACAAAACAAAATTCATGATTTTTGGACTTATATTTTAATTATTAAAAATCATGGAAGTTGCATTTATTAATTTAAAGAGCAAATTAAAGCACAATTAAATTTTATTAGAAAAACAAAGTTAGTATTTTTTCCTAAACAGAGCACATCACAAGGAGCATACACATATTTTTATTACATTTTTATTTGCCCAAATAAAATTAATACAAAAAGATGAAAAGCGTGCTTTGGAAATTAAAAAGGAAAAAGGAAAACATTTTTTTTCCCCGTGGACCGCACTTCAGGCGGCCCAATCCGCACGGCCCAGCCTGCTCGGCCCGCTGCTCCCCTTCTCCTTCTCCCGCCCGACAGCCCGGCCGGTCAGCGCCTTCTTCTTCCTCTCTCGGCCGGCAAAGTGAACGAACGGCGGCGGTTATGGGCGGTTCTCGCCGGCCGACCAGCCCCCTCATCCGAAACTAATTGCACCTACGACCTTCTACACCTCCTCCGAATCCAACAAGCTATTAAACGACCCCTTTCCCCCCACCGAGAGCACACACCGAGAACCCCGGCGACTCGGACGAGAGCTCGGGCGGGAACCTTTTCCTGGCCGACCATGGCATGGCGGGCTCTTTTGTCTTTTCCTAAGAAAACCAGCACGGCAACCGATTTGTCATCTCGACGCGAGCCCAACGCAACTATGAATACGACCCGAGCTGCTTTAAGAGGGCGGAGTTTGGTCGACGGTGGTGACAGTGGCGGCGGCTTGAACTCTGGTTGGCCTTGACGTGTCGAGGCGTGACGGCGGCAACAAGGAGGCCGACCACGACCAAAGGAGTCAAGACGAAACTAGCAAAGCAATCGGGTTGGGTTGGAGATGCTCAATTGAGCCTTGGCGAGGGATGGATGGCTTACTGGGGGACCTGGGACTATTGAAGAAGACAACGCCGAACACGCTGCTGACGATCCCACGGGTGGATTAGGGCGGGGCGGCGCAAGGATGAAACGGAGCTGCGTGCAAACGCAAGGGAGAAAGTGGTGTTGCGTGGTGCTTTTAATTTGCAGAGGGGATGGACGGACGGGAGTGAACGGAGTGGAGAAAAGGAGATGGTCGCCTACCGCCTCTGGTTTTTATAGGTAAGGACGAGCGGAAATGTGGGCGAGGTCTTCCCGAAACCGGCGAAGCTGGTTGGAGGCGCGCGGAAACGCGGAAGACGCCGAACGGCGCCACGGCGGCCGTCGGCCGGCCGGCCGGCATGGGCGCCGTTGAGGTGTCCCCCCCTTCATGCATGTAACCGCCACCTTTTCTTGTGATTTTCTAAATTATTTTCAAAAGTTGTACTGTACACAAAAATATCCCAAAATACCGTTTGCTCCAAATTTTGTGCTCTACAACTTTCATTAAAGAAGTTTTGTCAGATTCAAACTGGTTTTTGAATTTGAACTTCAAATTTGAAATTAAAGCAAAACCCTAACTTTGGGGATTTTAAAATTACTTTCAAATTTTGAATAAAAGATGAAAATCTCCAAAAATAAAAGTTGTTCTATTTCTCAATATCTACAACTTTCATTTAGGAAGTTTTTCATGAAAACAAATAATTTTTGAATTGAAGTTTAAAACTTAAAAGAGGACATTTTCCAATTCAAATAACTTTTGAAATTAGTTCAAATTTTATTCAAAAACTTGAAAAACTTTGTATATCAAAGTTGTAGAGCTCAAAGAGATGCACAAACTGTATTTTTGGAGTTTTCCCAAATTTTGAACATTTTGAGGTGAAATTGAAAAGGGGGTAGTTTCACTTTGAAATTCAAGCTTTTGAATTGGATTTTCAAATTGAATTCTTGGGCAAATAACTAGTGATGTTGTGACATTTTTCAAACCCAACCAACAGTACACTTTCAAAGTACAAAGTTCATACTTTGAAATAGTGCTATGGGTTTGCAACTTTTATTTATAAAATTAATTATGGTTAGCTCACCAAAATTGAAAGTGAAATTCCAATTCCAACACTTAGCCACTTGAGCTAGGGTTTGGAATTTGAATTCCAAATTCAAATTTGATTCTTTCTTTTGCACCATTTGCTTTAGAAAACTTGTTTGATGTGTGAGTCAGGGTTAGGCAAACACTTGCAAACACCAGGGTTGATTTTAATTGATTACTTTTATTGAGAAAAGTAAACATGTGAGTGAAATGTAAATTGTAAACACATACACATGTGATATGAAAGAGCGCAAACAAAACCCTAGAATTGTAAACTCATTTCAAATGTTTGAATTAGGGTTCTCTAATGATGAATGCTTATGCAATGATGATGATGACATGGCAGGTTTTTGGTTAACGTAACACCGGGGTGTTACACCTTCTTGGCCACCACTTGCCCATCTAGGCTAACGTCTCCCTCCTCGTGCCTAGTCGCGCTGAAATCGCACCTCATATACTCGGTCTTGGTTCTACTAAGTCTGAACCCCTTCGACTCTAACGTGTGTCTCCATAGTTCTAACTTCCTATTAACCCCCGCCCTATTGTCATCCACTAGCACCACATCGTCGGCCAAAGAGCATACACCAAGGGATATCACCTTGTATGTCCCTTGTGACCTCATCTAACACCAAGGCAAATAAATAAGGCCTCAATGCTGACCCCCTAATGTAGTCCTATTTTAATTGAAAAGTCACCGGTGTCGCCATCGCAAGTTCGGACAAACGTCACCGCATCCCTGTACATATCCCTAATGAGGGAAATGTACTTAGTTGGTACTTTGTGCTTTTCCAAAGCCCACCACATGACATTCCTCGGTACTTTGTCATATGCCTTCTCGAGGTCAATGAAGACCATGTGCAAGTCCTTCTTCTGTTCCCTATATCTCTCCATCAACCTGTCGTAAAAAGGAAAATCGCCTCCATGGTCGACCTACCAGGCATGAACCCAAACTGATTTTGGGTCACACTTGTCACTCTTCTCAGGCGATGCTCGATGACCTTCTCCCAGAGCTTCATTGTATGACTCATCAACTTAATCCCGCGGTAGTTCGTACAACTTTGAACATCACCCTTGTTCTTGAAGATAGGTACTAATATACTTCTCCTCCATTCTTCAGGCATCTTGTTAGATCGAAAAATGAGGTTAAAAAGCTTAGTTAACCACACTATCGCTCTAGTGCCCAAGCATCTCCACACCTCAATGGGGATACCATCAGGGCCCATTGCTTTACCTCCCTTCATCCTCTTCAAAGCCTCCCCGATCTACGCCCTCCCGGATTCTCCTCACAAAGCGTCTGTTGGTATCGTCAAATGAGTCGTCCAACTCAAAGGTAGGACCCTCATTCTCCCCATTAAACAACTTGTCGAAGTACTCTCTCCATCTATCCTTGATCTCCTCATCCTTCACCAGAAGTCGATCTGTCCCATCCTTGATGCATTTGATTTGGTTGATGTCCCTTGTCTTCCTCTCGCGGATCCGAGCCATCCTATAAATGTCCTTCTCCCCTTCCTTCGTGCCTAGCGCCGATAAAGGTCATCATACGCCCGACCTTTTGCTACACTCACCGCTCGCTTTGCAACCATCTTCGCTATTTTATAGCTCTCGATGTTGGCTGCACTCTTGTCATGGTGGAGGCGCTTAAAACACTCCTTCTTCTCCTTAATAGCCTTTTGCACCTCGTCATTCCACCACCAGGTGTCTTTCGCTTCCCGTTTGCCTCCCCTACTCATGCCAAACACTTCCGAAGCCACCTTCCGAACACATGTTGTCATCCTTAGCCACATGTCATCTGCATCTTCTCCTTTTTCCCAAGGCCCCTCGCTTATCATCCTCTCCTTAAACGTTTGCGCTGCTTCCCCTCTAAGCTTCCACCACTTCGTTCTCGCAATCTTAGCCCGTTTGTCCCGGTGGACACATACCCGAAAGCGAAAGTCCGCCACCACAAGCTTGTGCTGAGGGACAACACACTCCCCGGGTAACACCTTACAATCAAAGCAAGCACGTCTATCCTCCCTCCTTGCGAGGATAAAGTCGATCTGGCTCGAGTGCTATCCACTACGAAAAGTCACTAGATGGGATTCCTTCTTCCTAAAGAAGGTGTTCGCTATCAACAAGTCGTAGGCCGACGCGAAGTTCAAAACATCCTCCCCCTCTTGATTCCTACTACGGTACTACCATACCCGAACCCCCCGTGCACCCGCTCGAAACCTACATTAGTCGCACCCACATGGCCGTTGAAGTCTCCTCCTATGAAGAGTTTCTCGTTGATAGGCACGGTATTAACCATGCTATCTAGGTCTTCCCAAAACTGGTTCTTGGTGTTCTCGCTAAGACCTACCTGAGGGGCATAGGCACTGATCACATTCAGGACCAAATCTCCAACTACCAACCGGACAAGGATAATCCGATCGCCTTGCCTCCTAACATCAACTACTCCATCCTTAAGGCTCCTATCGATCAAGATGCCTACACCATTCCTACCCGATGTTGACCCCGTGTACCAAAGTTTGAAGCCAGTATCCTCCACTTCCTTCGCCTTCTGGCCCTTCCATTTAGTCTCCTGAACGCATAGAATATTTACATGCCTCCTAATTGCTGCATCGACTAGCTCTCTTAACTTACTCGTTAGGGACCCTACGTTCCAGCTACCTAGACGAATCCTAGTGGGCTCGACTAGCTTCCTTACCCTTCGCACCCGTCGCTGGTGTGAAGACCCTTGCTCATTTTTCACCACACCCGGGCGCCGATGTGGCGCGCCACTAAGGATGCGACGACCCGATCCTTGCTCACTTGACACCGTGCCCAGATCACGACACGGCGCGCCACGGGGTGACGACCCAGCCCTTGCTCATTTGACACCATGCCCGGGATCCGACATGGCGCGTCGCTAAGAGGGTTACGCCCCAACGAGAGTCTATCACGACATGGGAGCGGTTAACGCCAAATGGTTTTATTGATAACCTCTTGTCAGCTGTATAAGTTTTTATGATCTGTGAAGATTTAAAATTGTTTATTGTCCATCACTCCTATGCAAATAACAGCCACATTGCTAAAATCAATGGGCTTCCAGCAAGTTACCATTGTTAATTTTTGTTATGGAAATCTTCTTATAGAATATCTGCATTATCTAGGCATTTGCTTATTTTGTTACTACTCAATTTTTATTCCTGATTGCATTTGCCAATATATCCGACAACAAAATCCTGCTCTTTCTTCCTAGGAACAATCTGTCTGTCCATCAGGCTGTGTTTGTGATCAACCAACAGAGTGGAAGACCGAGAAAATCACTTTGATGCACCTTGAAGAAGTAGTAATCGTCGACACGAAAGGGACTGAACATGAAATTGCTCTTTCGAAACGACTATTCAATTGTGCAGTGAAGCTAAAAAGGTTTCGATTAATATATCACTCAAGCAATGAAAGCAAGGCCTATGAAGTGCATCGGAAGTTGCTAAGCTTTGCTATGCCAGAAACAAGCGTAAGTCTTGAAGAATTGCCCGGGTAACAATCTGTGGTTGCTTGCACCAGAAGACATGATTCGAAGCATTGTTCGTTCTTTTCTGTTTGTCATATGGAAGTTACCGCTGCTTGTAGTTCGTAATTTATAATAATCCCACCCCTAGGCATGTTGCACTATGCTGCCTTACAAGGTTAACTGCTGCATATCCTTATGAATAGTAACAATGCAACGTCCTCAAGATGCACTATTTCATATATATATATGCTTGTTGCGATGCTTCATGTTTTTGTTTTAGTATGGAGGATCGATCCTTGTTTTTGAATGCTTGGACTTCTTAAGATCCTTGTATAATTGTTTGGACTGCTTAAGATCCTTATATATAATTGTTTGTACTTTGTAGAAGGGTGGGAGGTCGTGCTGCCTCATGATTACAGAATTAGTTACACATGATCACATAAATGAAGTTGGATTTGGAACGAGGCACGACTTCGAGATATTAGTCCTACTGCAAGCCTCTCCTCATCCTTTAATTGAATATATGCAATTGTTTTAACCGTATAAGACTTCAAAAAAATTGATATGGGAACGGTAAAAGGATGCACTGAAATTTGAAGGTCAGTGAATCAGTTAAGAAATTAGTTTGTATTTGATGAAGTGCAGGTGCATCATAAGTGGTTGTAACAAGTTTCGATCACGAAGCAACTTGAGCAAAAAACTGTACTAATAAATCGAATCCTTTCGTGTGTCCCCAAATGCATGCAATCATATGCAGAGCAGGTGATGATTGATCGCCGGTGGAGTGACCTCACACTGCGCAAAATTGGGCAAAACATCCCTGTTCGACCGTCGCCATCTATATCCATTCAGCTTTTGGATGAAAACGATCATGATTACTCAACAGTGAAAAGTAGTGTTAGCTAAATCACCTATCAAATCTACTACAGTATAGTGAAAACGATCATGATTACTCAACAGTGAAAAGTAGTGTTAGCTAAATCACCTATCAAATCTACTACAGTATAGTGATAAAGAAGACGCAATTTGGTACGCGAGCTTCAGCTTCCAAAATTGCACGTTGGTGATCGTCTGGTCGGTCTAGCAGTACAGTACAATGCTACTTCGTGGAGATCTCATTGCTGAACGGATTACTAATAATAAAATAATATAAGCACTACTACTACTCTCTCTTGTCAGTAGGCTAGTGCTGCTAGTAGTACTGGAACAGAGTGTGCCTCTCCCGGACGGCGAACGCCGGCGAGGAGGGCACGGCGTTGAGCATCCACGACAGGCAGGACCCGTCCGCCGACGCGTCGACGCTGACGTCGCCACCGCCGTACATCCCGTAGGACGCCGCCGACTTCCCCGCGGCCGGACCGTAGCATCCCCATTGCTGCTGCGGCGGCGGCGGTCCCGCGTAGCCGCCGCACGCGTACGGCCAGGCCCCGCTGTCCTGCGTCGCCGGCGCCGGCGCCACGGCCGCCGCGGCGCGCCGCTCCTCCTTCTTGTACCGGATCCCGCAGGCGTTGCACAGCGACTGCAACAGAAGCGAGCAGGGGAACCGGGAACGTGAGACCAGCGTGCGATGCATGCATGGCAAGGGCATATTGGCAGGGGAAAAGAAAGAGAAAAATGTGGCGTCGTGTCGTGGACACACCTTGGGTCCCCGCGGCCCGTTCCGCCAGAGCGGCGTCGACGCGGTGTCGCAGTTGGCGCACCGCCGGGGCGGCGAGCCTTCATGGCGGGGCTCCTCCGTCAAGACGGCGGCACCGCCACCGCCACCGCCCGCGCGCGCGTGGCCGACGACACCGGCGGCCTCGGCGCGGCGCGTGGACGGCGTGCCGAGCGAGAGCGTGCAGTCGACCGGGAGCCCGGCGGTGTCGTACGGCGACGACCCGCCGTCGTCGTCCTTGTGGTAGGCGTAGCAGTTGCAGTGCTCCGCCGGCAACCCCAGCATGTGCACGGGGAACATCAGCGAGAAGGCCGGCGACGCCGCGGCGCACCGGCCGGCGCCGCAGCCCCCGTGGGGAACCTCCTGCTGCAGCATCCTGATTCCTGGCTCTCCGGCTACACACAGGCTAGCTTCAGCGACGACGACGACCAACACGGCCGGGGCTGGGCTAGTCGTCGCGGTGGTCGGCCGGCGTGGAGTGGTATATATCGGGGTATGAATTGGATCGTAGCGCTCGGGCAGTGGGCAGCAGCAGCCAGCAGGGAGGTGATCGAGCTAGGGGTTGTCGTCCGTTCTTGGAAACGGCCGGTTGGTCCTCAGCTGAAACGCGCGCTGGGAGCTCGCGGCAGGCAGCACAGCTCCTGCTCGGCTGTGCGCACGCAGACACTGCACGGTGGCAGGCAGCAGTACGGCTGCGATCTCGACCCGAGCAGCACGGTGGCTGGTTCCGGTGGTTTTATAAGGACGACGACGCGTGATGGAGGAGGCGCGCGCTGGATTTGGTAGTGGCGCGGCACGGGAAGCGATGCGATGCGATGCGGTGTGGCTGGCGCGTGTGCCCGCGCGCATGTCTGCCTGCGTGTCTGCTGTGCTGCCGCCTCCACTCCACTGGGCTCTGCAGGCTGCAGGTTGCAGGTAGAAGGCGGGGGCGGCAGTGCGGGCGGTCAAGGGTCAAAAGAGTGGGGAGGTCGACCACGTGAAACGGGGAGCGGTCTCCCAGGAGTTGGAGCTCCGACGGCCGGCAAATAAAACCTGGGGACGCGGGCGCGCGGCGGAGCTTTGCTTGGACTGGACTGGAGGTGGTCGGAGCAGTAGAATCGCCCGTCGCCGATCACGAGGCGCACAGTCCGATCTGCTCCTCCTCCTCCTCGTCCCCTGCCTGAGAGCTATAGCATGTGGATCCGAGCGGAGGATATTCGTGGCTGCTTTCTGCGTCTCTACAGTAGTAGTATTATACTACAGCGAAATGAAATGGCAGAGGCAGACCCTCTACCCGAAAGCTTGCTCAACGAGGGACGAACAATATCTGCTCCTTCATCCGTCCTAAAAAGACGGTTATTTTTGCTTTTCAAAAATCTATTTTGACTAAATATATATAAAAACATTAATATTTATAGTGCATAGGAATTAGTATTATTAGAAATGTCTTTGATCTATTTTTTATAAATTTATTTAGAAATGTAAATGTTGCACGTATTTTTTATAAACGAGTCAAAATTGTTACACGTAAAAACGAAAAACCGATAGTTTTTTTTTGGGGACAGAGGGAGTAGCTGTCAAAAAAAAATTGCAATTCCATATGTATTGTGGATTAAAAATATCTAAAATGTTATCAAATATATAGATAAATTAATTTTTTTTGGCACTAAACAAATATATATAAAAATACATCTCTTGACAAATCCAATAATACTTATTGATATCATAAATATTTATTTTTTTAATAAACTTGACATTTTTTAACTTGATAGTGTGCTAATTGGGAGTGCTTTAGATAGTGGATTCTTCATTTGTATATGTACAGACCCTAGGAACATTTCTGGGCATCAAGATTCATGTCCACACAAACGATTGCTCCACATACCCCAACCCCGTCTATGATAGATATGACAGTACGCAGATATGTTTTTAAAAAGAACGGCAAAAGTTTTGCAGAAGGACAGTACACAGATAGAGTAAATTAATAGTGTTTGTACAATGCTCAGATGGAGCAAATAGTCTTACGTGTGACACAAAATATTAGCATCATGCCATGAACATGCATTCCCGTGAGTACACACAACAATGGTAGGAGCTAGCTTGCCGGTCTCTTGACCCTTTATCGAGAGAACAAAACACGATGTACGTAGAACGGATTCATGGAAACAACGCGTCTTTCCTGGTGTGGCATGCACAGCTAGCCGATACACCCCAGTCCCCAAAGGCCCAAACCAAATGTCGTGTCCCAGCTTTCCTTTGAAAAAAAAAGAGAGTGAGAGAGAGAAAGAAAAAGAAGCACCGCACATATGCCCTCGCGTTTGCTCCCGAATACACAGCAGGAACGGTGTTGCACACATTTGGGAGTGAATGAATGAAACAAAAAAAAAAACGAATAGAAAAAGACAAGGGAATCGAATGGAAAGAAGCAAAAGGGGTGGAACCGTGGAAGCAGAACCGTACCCCAAAAATCATCGACGACCGATCGGTCCATGCAGCAGGAAGAAACGAAAGCAGGACATGAGCCCCAGAAAAGACGTGGTGGATGTGCATAATTACTGCGTCGCGCCCTTGCATGCACGGCCAATGCCGGTCCGGCGGCGGCGACGCCACGCCACGCCATGATGCGTGCGCCGCCGGGCACCGGCCGGCCCTCGATCGACGACCGCTCCGAAACGGGGAAAAGGGCTCCTGATTGGCTCTTCAATTGATCATCACACCTTATTTGGCCCGGATTTGATCTTGGCTCTGTTCAGTTAGATTTATAAGAAAAGGTTGATTATTTAATAATAAGCTTTCAATAAGACCAGTCGTGTCAGCATATTTACTACTCCCTCTGGATCGATTTCTTAGGTGTGACAGAAGTTTTCATAGATACCAAAGAGTGGAGTGCTACCTTGGTCCTGCCATACCGCTTGTCATGTATTGACCCTTCGCTGCTTCGATATGGATATGATGTCTTACTTACTTGCCTATATAAAAAATGCCACCATATCTAAAAGATTAGTCCGAAGGGAGTAAGCTTGTAGCTTATTTAATGTCCACAAAGCTTTCACTGAGACTAGTTTGATGAGCAACGGTTATAATGGATATTGTTAATTTTTGTTATAGTATTTAATTGATGAAGTTACTAAGTGTATGTCACCATACTTTTAAATACGAATATGATATCAGATAGGAAAAAAGTTAATTTGAATACATCTACTTAATATACACATTAGAAATAGATACGAATACGGATATCCATATTACACATTTAGCGGATACTATACTATTAGGATAATTCGGAGTACATTCCCCACCCCAAACTTTGCAATTTGTACAAGATCACTTGTCCCAAGAAACCAGGCAATGTCCCCCTGACATGCTACATCAAATCAGATTTTATCTTCCCTTTTGCAGATTTTGATTAGTTTTACACACAGTTCGATCACGTCTCTGCTGGTCTCTCTCATCAGTCGTAATCGCTCGTTCCTGTCGGAACGACTGGTTAGGTCAAAGCTGCTAGCTACTCCCATCTTTCCAAAGGCGATCGGTTGCAGAGAAAGCCAAAGCCGATGGCCTGGTGATGATTCCATATTTCCATTGCCTCGCGCGCAGGCCACAGCCAAATTAAAGTGCCCCGTCCCTCCCGACACCTTCGTCACAGATCTTGGTAGAAAGCGAGCGAGCTAGCTCATCCTCTCGGCCCACCTCGCGGTATTGGGCTCCTCGATCACTTTCATAGATTGGGCTCTATTTTCGAACCTCACCCTGGCCCAGCCTTCCATATCATAGGCACAACATATTTTTTGTCAGTACAAAGCCCATCTAAAACCTTAGCCTTTTGGCTTCCACAGGCCAACAAATAATTTTTCCGATCTGGTGATTCGTTCATCACTGCTTCTGTTTTTGCGCACTGTTCATCTCTGCTTCTGCTTTTGCGCACTGTTCATCTAGGTGGCTTCGAAACCAGTGGCCAGCAGCACTGTTCGTCTACGTGGCTTCGAAACCAGCAGCTAGCCGAACACGTTCAAAAACTATTTTAGATTTGATAAAATTTACAAGAAAAATCAATATTTGTAGCAATTTATTTTGAGGGTAGGTTTGAGCCTTGCTAGTTTAGGCAAGAAATTCAATTTATTTTGACGTAGATCAAGCCTTCCTTGTTGAGGCACAAAGAAATTTTCAATGTGACTTGGTTGGGGTGCGCCAGGCCCTGCCAATAGTGCAACGGCTGAACGACACTTAAGGGACCCAGTGGCAAGCCACTGTGGTGGTCCCTTCCCCACAAAAAATAAATTTAATATCAAAGTGGACACATGGCCCACATATCAGATATTAAACTGATAAGAACAGATACTACACTTGATCTTAGCCAAAAGGCCGAGAAAGGTATGAGTTGCATTGAGGCCATGGGTCTCATTTTATACCCTTGCTTTGGCTCTGCTCGCTTAAAGCCATCAAGGTGGGACTAAACTGATGGTTAAGCATAGCTTAGCGCAGCGCAAATGCGTCGCGTTGGCTGTGGGTTTGGTTCATTGGGCCGTTTTTGGGCTCGTAATTTACCACCCCAACGTGTGGGTCCTTGGCAAGTGCAGATGGGCTGGGCCTTGGTAAACCGGAAAGGGAAACTGAGAGCGCTAGGGCCTCCCTGCCAACATGATGATCTCCCTTTTCGTTTTCCCAAAAAATATCCATAGATGGAAGGAAGTATAGCATCGGTTGCATGCTCAAAAATCCACAAGAGATTCGTTGATGTTTACCACTCCCCTCCTCGGCTCCTCCGATCCGTTTCAAATTATATTAGCTTTTCTAAATACAATAACTTATGCTATATATCTAGAAAAAGTTACATCCAGACACAATAACGAAATTATAAGTTATTTGATCACAGTCTGCACGCTGTTACTACCTTAGGCGAGGCCTGTAATAGCCGTAGTTTTTGCTACTTGCGTAGCCTGGAAGTTGAAGTGATTTTCTTCGTTTAACGCTGATGGGTGCTCTTGTGGTGCGTTTAGGCGTCCGTAGAGGAAAAAATGTTATATCCAGATTCATAGTAAAATCTAAATTCTAAATTAATATAATTGTATAATTTATAACAAAGGAAGTAGTAGTATTTTTTATGAGCACGTATCGTGTACTAGTTTAGACACACACAAGGCAGCTCTGTTAGACTAAGAGCAAGTATTATAAACTTTGTTAGCCAAGGCAAGGAGTCCACGTCAACTGTTAGACGTTTATTATGGCGAGAAAATGGCATCCCGGTGTCCTCCCTCTTCCCAATATTAAATAGCCAACTTATATCTACACCCAAGATACCAAAGGCTAAATAGCCTAGTTAGTTGCTTGTCAGCATTAGCAGCCAGCAGCCGGTGTTTCTATTAAACTTGCTCTAATGGCGAGATGGCGCCCGGTGTCCTTTTTAATGAGTACTACTCACCCTTCCAAACTAAATCCTACTAGTTGCTTGTCAGCATTAGCACCATCATTGTTTGCTTGGTTTCACCACTGACTGGTTTTCTGAGTGTGCCTGCCAATATACACTTGGTTAACATGCAACCTGCACATTTGGCAAAACAAGATCACACATTGAAAGTTGGAGAGGTGCCTGGCCCAGCAGCCAGCACAAGCAAACATGATGCAGAGTAACAGGATCATCAATGTGTTTCATCTTTGACCAAGGGTTCTTCTTGGTTTGGCAGATTAAAGGGCAAAAACAATACTGTAGATGCAGATCTTGCCTTGTTGCACATGGCTGCAGGGCTGGGCTGTTGTCGGTTTTTGTTTTTCCAAGAGAGAAACCGACAACAGGAGCACCTCTGAACTAGCAAAAACAGAGAGCGTTTCATGTGAGTAGTACCTACTATGTGACAATGAGACAATGGGCAAAAAGCCGGTATATGTTTCTCGGCAGCGACAAAAACACAAGAGAAAAGCACCAAACGGCTAGGCAGGCATTGTAGGCGTCAAAAACTAGCGTGTCAACGGAAGGAGCGCTAGGGTAGTCCGGTAGTGTCTTCTTTTGATAAAATGGTAAAGCTGCTGATACAACGATGCCCAAAACTGATGGGAATAATATGGTACGATACTACACAGCATATGACTATTCTTTTATTAAAGAAATAATGTGCTTCTTAACTTATATCCCTTCTTAGTATAGCACGAAAAAGAACGAAATTCTATCGCTTCGTAGTACTTCGTAGTACGATAGCTCGAGTGACATGGACCCTCCAGATGCTTGCTCTTCCATTAAATATTGAGACATGTGGTCTAAGACTTTCATAGTAGATGACAATGCCTTTCCATTATGAAAACAGTTGACAAGTTTTTAACCTCTACTGTAAATTATGAAAAAATAAGTTAAATCATTAAATCATTAAACTTATCAACCAACGTCTAGAGAAGAGCACTAGCGTTGAGTGATATTTTCCACGATTGTATCTAGGACTAGGATGACACCACTATTTTTTTCTAAAAAAAACAATGACCATGGCAATGGCAACGAGAATGCCTAAAACAGAACCTTCCTTTAGTCGGAGTATGGCAGAACAAACTGGGAGATTAGTGGAACAACTTGTGTGAACAAGATCAACGAACTCTCGGTGGTTAGCAATTATAAATCTGATGAAGGAAAAACAACAACTACAATCCATACATCATCAGCTCATCAAAGGCAGGCCAGTGATATACAAAGTTAAAAAAAAAATAGCAAGGGCAAGATTTCCAATTGAACGCGACAAACACAGAGACTGGATCCATCTGTCCTTGGGCGCACTCAAGACACCCCTTCCTCGTCATCAACATGACCCTTTTGGTAAAAATGAAAACAAGGAATACTAGGAGGCTAGCTGGACCACTAGATAGTACCGGTTGATGACAATCGGCTGGCAGCAATGGCTGAACAGACAAATGTATACAACAATCATCAGCACTACTACTCAAACTTAACACAGGCGCAGGAGCAGGTTCAGGTGCAGCGACAAGCCTGGCCTTGGGGAGGGGGACCATCATGCTCTCGCGCTCGAGCTCGGACCGGATGATCCATGGAGTACTACACACCAAAGACCCGATGCTGCCGAACACAACTGAACAGAGCCTAGAGATTCTTCCAATGCAATCATTCATGTCCAGGGAAAGCAGCCCCGCCCTCGCCCCGTGTAATATGTGTCACTAGTAGCCAGCCAGCTAGATGAGCCAGATGAGGGAGGATTTGAGGCTAAGATTTCTGTGTCCATGGATGGATGGATGTGTGGAGTGGAGGAGGCGGGGTGGGATACAGAAGAGAACAGATGCACTACGACGACCACTACAACTATTGCTGCTGCGGCTTCTTGTGCGTGGGGAAGCCGTCGACGAGCTCCACCGGGTAGCGGTGAATGCAGTCCTCCCAGGGGTTGTCGGGCGACGGCTTGACGTTGCGGAGGGCGTGCCAGACGGCGCTGTTGCACTTGAACCCGCTGCCGAAGGCGATCTGCCAGATGCGGTGGCCGCGGCGGACGCGGCCCTTGGCCTCCATGTAGGCGAGCTCGTACCAGATGGAGCTGCTGGAGGTGTTGCCGAACCGGTGGAGCGTCATCCGGGACGCCTCCACGTGGGCGGGCGACAGCTGCAGGTTCTTCTCCAGCTCGTCGATCACGGCGCGCCCGCCCGCGTGGATGCAGAAGTGCTCGAACGCCAGCTTGAAGTCCGGGATGTAGGGCTTCATCTTGGCGCTCAGCAGCTTCTTGGCCACCAGCGTCGCGAAGAAGAGGAGCTGCTCGCTGACGGGGAGCACTAGCGGGCCCAGCGTCGTGATGTTCGTCTTGAGCGCGCCGCCGGCGATGGCCATCAGGTCCTTGGACAGCGACACCCCCGTCTTGCCCTCGCCGTCCTGCTCCTGGTACACGCAGTTGAAGGCCTTGTCGTCCGCGCCCTTGTGCGTGCGCACCACGTGCCTCAGCGAGTACTTGGCGCGCCGCCGGTCGGCGCCGCGGTTGGAGAGCAGCACCGCCGCGCCGCCCACGCGGAACAGGCAGTTGGGGATCAGCATCGACTTGCGGTTCCCGAAGTACCAGTTCTGGGTGATGTTCTCCGTGCTCACCACCACGGCGTACGTGTTGCGGTGCACCTGCAGCATGTCGCGGGCCAGGTCCACGGCGATCACCCCCGCGCTGCACCCCATCCCGCCGAGGTTGAAGCTGCGGATGTTCCCGCGGAGCTTGTACTTGTTCACGATCATGGCCGACAGCGACGGCGTGGGGTTGAACAGGCTGCAGTTCACCACCAGCACGCCGACGTCCTTGGGCTTCACGCCGGTGGACCTGAAGAGGTTGTCGAGCGCGCCGAACATGACGGCCTCGGCCTCCGCGCGGGCGTTCGCCATCGTGGGCTGCGGCGGGAGCGCGTGCATGGCCTCCGGGACGTACGTCTCCTCGCTCAGGCCGGACCGCTCCAGGATCTTGCGCTGGAACTCCAGCGCGTCGTCGGAGAAGCCGCAGAGCTTGGAGTGGCGCATGAACTCCTCGAACGGGACCTGGAGGTGGGCGGGCGGCTTGTAGCAGGCGAAGTCCACGAGGTAGACGGGGCGGGGGCGGGTGAGCACGTACACGGTGGCGCCGAACACCAGCACGGCGGAGAGGACGAGCACGGACACCAGGTTGTACTGGAGGTGGAGCCACAGCTGCCGCAGGTCGTCCGGGTCGGTGCGCCCGGCCTCGAGGAGGATCACGGCCATCAGCGGCAGCAGCGTCAGCGTCAGCAGGTGGGTGATGAGGTAGTGGTACCCCAGCTTGACGTACTTGAGGTTCACGCTCTGGAGGAAGTCCGGCAGCCGCCGGTGAGGCGGCGTCGCGGCGGCCGCGGCCGCGCTCGCGTTCGCCGACGATGGTGGGGCGGCGCCTCCGTTCATCGTTCCTCGTTCCTCGGCCCGCCCGCCCGCCCGCCTAGATCTGGAAGCGGAGAGCGAGTCAAAGACGGGGTATGCGTGGACTGGCTGAATGGATCCTTCCTGTTGGTGGAGGCGGCGTTGCCGGTCTCGTGGTCGCTGCAATCGTGGGGTGGAGATGGTTGCGCGGCGGCTTCGAGGAGGTGGCGGAGGACGCGAGGTGAGGATGCGGGGAATGGGCGTTGCCGCCGGAGACGGGAGCGAATCCGGCGGCGGCGGCGGCGGCGTAGGACGAAGCGGGGGCGGGTTGTTGCGGAGAGGGAGAGGGAGAGGGGATAAATAATAGCAAGGTGCGCTGCGCGACGACGAGGGGGTTTTGGCTCTTGTGCTCCGTTTCTTCTTGGGATTTTGCGGAGGCACCCTCCAAGAATCCTGGATTTCATACTCCAAGATGAGTGAACTTCTAGCGTGGACATCCTTGCAATGGCTTACATACAATCTTTCAAAAAAGAGCAGTGAGAAAGATTTTGGGTCAATTGACGTTTTCTATTCTATTTGAATGACATCTTGAATTTTTTGTATACAAAACAAAAACTACAGGCGGTCACTAGAACGATGATATTTGTTTTAAAAATACTATTAAATTATTGAATCACATAGTGTATGGTTCTAACCAAATGGATGATTGGCTGACAAGATCACTATTAGTAGGGTTATCTTGCTTGTCTTCACATACGACTTTCTTTTGCTAAGCTCACCTCACCTGTTTGTCATAGGTTGTTTAGACTTAGACAACCTCTTCCTTTTCATCTTCGTGATGATCTCATGTATGCTCCTACTGGAAGTGCATGGAGGACTAGTTGTTGCTCCATGAGCTACGACAAAAAAAATGTGTAGAGACTAGAGGTATAGTTGGTTAACTGTGAAGGAAGGGTCTGAGTGGGGTGTTGACTGCCCACAAGATGGTATCCCAAAGAAGTTATGATTGGATAATGAGACTTGGTTTTCCTACCTAAATGATGAAAATACCATTAATTATATCGTATGTATCCATTGTCCATATAAACATTTATTTACCGGATGGACCAAACTAACAAACCATGCTTAAACATAACATAGATAGGGTAGTTCATGCCAACTAGGCATAGCCGACTCATTTTGCCATGTTACTATGTAAGAAAGCAAAGTCCCGCGCTTAGCACATGCCCTAATATAATGTAAAGTATCACAATCTTTGATATCAATAACCAGTGTTATATTTCATCGTACTATTTTTAAGAGCTATCTATAGATGATGAAATGAAATAAGGTCCATAATGATGCATATTTTAATGTTGCAATGAAATGCTCCTAATATAGTTCTTACGACGAAACAAAACAATTTTATGTAGAGTCTCACTCTGTTTTTGATGCACCAGTAACCATGTGAGCTGAGTTTTCCTACTCGTAATTTCTATGCCATGTCACTATTTTTCATTGACGTTGATACCTTATTAACCATGAACGAATCTCCCACTAGAAATGAATTTGTTCACTACACTTCCATTCTCATTTGTAAGGTGCACATCAGGTTTAAACTTCAAGATCTCTTTACCCAAAAAATATGACTAATACAATTTAATTATTATAACATAAACTTGATGTTATATTAATTAAATCTACTATCAAATAGTACAAGTTTACAAGTATAAACAAATAATATAAAATAAAATAAATAGATGATTGAAGCGTCATTTAGAAGACTATATCGAGCTATATATATGCTTTCTAATAAAGGAGAACAGAGAGAGTGTAACGGACTAACTTTTGTGAGAACCCACTAGGTAACTTGTCGACACCACCAATCCGTTTGTAACCGTATTATTATTGTCATTCCCATTCACTCCCGAAACCGAAAAATAAAATAAAAAGGTGCAAGGAGCACTCGCAAAAGTTTTACCTTACCGGTACAATGCTGGAGTCTGGAAAGCGGGAGACAGGGACGGATGCGAAACAGAAATCCGTTGTTTCATCGGGACGCGGCCGGAAAAGAAGGCCTGGAAGGAAAGCAAAAAAGATTCTCCAGTCAGAGACAGGGCGTCCGGCATCCGGTTCCGCGCCCGCCCAGCCTGGCCCTCGTGCTCGTGCCCGTGCTCGTGCGTGGGTGCATGCCCGCCGGTCAGCACAGCAGCCAGCAGCACACCCACCAGCACCAGGCGGCGGCGGCGCAGCACCAGGCGGCAACGGCGTCCTGGCCGCCGCCGCCGCCGTTGCACCTGCACCAAAGAGGCTGGAAAAAATAAAGGCAGCTCGGCGCACGGTTTACGTACGCACGCGCGCGCCCCGTTCCCTCGGCGCAGACCGCAGCAGAGGAGGCAGGAGCCGCCGGCGCCGGGGCCACGTCTCGGTGAGTGACATCGGCCCGCGGGCCCCGAGGGTTTCCTGGCTTTTTGCCCACCTGTGCTTCTGGTGGTGTTGTGCCGCCGCGACCGCGAGGCGTGGGCAGGAGTGGGATTGGGCTGGCGCGGCGATCCGCGGTCCGGTGGTACTCCGTCCGGTCCAGCCGTCCAGGTCCAGCCAGCGACAGCGAAACGGGGGGGAGCGAGCGGGTGCCGCCAAACTGACCGCGCGCGATGACAACGAGGGCCTCGTGTCGAATACGATGTCACCTACCCGCGGACGTGACACCCCGGCCCTCTCTGGTTTTGTCCGCTGGGCTGGCGATGCCCGGAGCGCCACGGGGATTAGGTACGGCGGGTGGCGACAACCGGGCCGGACCGGACCGCCCGGAGGAGAAACGAGGCGCGAATTTGCTTGGTCGACTCGACCGGGGTCCGGGGGCGGCGGCGCAGGCGCAGCCACTCCGCTCCGTTTGGTCCGCCGTGTGCTTGCTGCTCATTGCGTCGCCCGTGTGTGCTGCCAGGCCTTTTCGCGAATCCTTGCTTGGCCGCCGCCCCACGTGTTCAACGCGGCTCGCCGTTTGCTGACTGACTGCCTGCTTCTGCTTGCGTCGGCAATTTTGTACTTCGGTCATGATTACACAAAGAAGAAAAAAAAGATAATGAGTGATGGAGGGTACGCAGTGCATCCATCCAGGGCCTTGTTCGGTTTCCTCCAAACCTCTAACGACTCTCTCTCCAAATCAGAAGGAAAGATTAAATGAGTAAAAAAAAAGTTTTAAAACCTCTCGCCGAATCTTTGTTTCCGCAATATTTACTAAATCAAATGAACGTATAGTTCAACTTTTTCTAAAAGCTGAATCGAACAGAAACGAAAAACAGAAGGAAATGAGGTTTTAAAACCTCTCGCTTGTTTCCGCCTCTACTAGTTCGTTAGCTGGGTCTGCTGTCACAGACTCCAACGGTGAAACTCTAGCCAGGAGCCCAGGACCAAACAAGGAAATGTAATAATTGTTAAACATATCTCCCTAACTAATATACTTAGCTAATTTTTAACTAAACCGTTTGGATACTTAGCAGCTAATTTAACTAGCTAAAACTAAAATTTAGCTAGCAGTACACTTAAACAGAACCTAGGATACCGCACATCTGGACGAGAAACTTCTCCCCTATATCTTTTTTCGAAATACAGAAAACAGGTGAGATAAAAATAGTGAAAGAGACATGCAGGGCTGTTTGCCCGTTGGCTTTTTTTTTTTCCCAGACTGTGTTTTGGCACGTTTCTAAGAGGAAGTGGAGGAAAATTACTAGCATTTTTTTATATATGAAAGAAAATTACAAACCTTGACGGTAATAATCAACAGATTACCAACTTGAGAACTCAACCTGCAAGGGGTTCGGATCGACCCTCTTCCGAACTCGATCCACTCCTAAAATTGGCCCACGGAGTGAAGCGGTCCGACCCCATACAGCCGAGGGACAACAGGGTTGCGACCCCATCGACCCCAATCGAACCTCGGGTCACTCCTCTCTCCGCTACAGCGCCGTGCGACCGAAGGCTGCCGCCTGGCCTCGCTCCTCCCGTTAAACCACCACCGTATTTCTGCCGCGCAGCCGGTGCTCTCCATAGTAGAATGCCATGCCATGCCACGCGACGAGCTCCAGCCCCAGCGATACCTATTAATTTCTTCCCTCCGCGTGCTACACGGCACGGCAAACCTGTGCAGTGCAGTCGGCAAGCGATCGACGACAAGCCCATACACAGTCCAGGCGGACAGAGAAATTTGCTGACATGCCGCTGCTCTCCGCGAGGTCCCTCCACAACAACCGCGGCGGCGCCGAGGCCGACGGCGGCGGTGGTGCTGGCGGAAACTGCGCGTGCTATGGCATCGCGGCGTGCGCGGTGACGCTGCTCCTGTTCTGCGCCCTCGCCGTCTCCGTCAGCATCTGGATGGCGATCGCGTTCGGCGGTCTAGCACTGGTCGCCTTCGGCGCCGTCGGCTGCCTAGCACGGGGCCGCAGCACGAGCGCCGAGACAGAGGCCACCGATGCAGCAGCTGAAGCAGATCACAGGTGACTTCGGCGTTTCTGGTTGCTTGAATTAAAGGTGCGGTTCACTGGTGGGTCACAGGGGCGAGCTGAAGGAGAGGGGCGGTTCGACCCCAACCCTGCTAATGACCGCAATGGGGCGACGGGTCAGCAAAAGGGTCGCCCCGACTCGCACCGTTTGCAGGTTGATTGAGAACACTCCACAAAAGTATCACACGGATCATGGAGGATCGGATCGATGATTCAGATAAGTGACCATGCTGCCGATCGAGGACGCCTGAGAACCACCGTATGTTTCTCGCACAACAGAACAGAAGAGAACGGCGTCTGCGGTTTGCAAGTTTCTGAGTGAGATGAGAGTATGAGACTATGAGAGGGAGAAAAAAAAAGAAAAGTTTGGCCCGGTTCATGGACCTGATCCTGGCGGCATGCAGTGCCACTGCCAAGATGGTGGTACTGTAGATGGATTTAGCAAGGGAGGGCAGGAGACCCCACTACCGCACGTACTCGTACGCGAGAATCACGGGCGCGCTCTGCCGTCCCGTCCGGTCCAACTCCGCGGCTCCTCTCTCTCGGGCGGCCACGTCTGCTTCCAGAATCTGGAAGAATGGGGAAAAAAGGGGCAAATCTGACGTACGGGCACGGCCACCTCTCCGTGGTCGTGACCGTGAGCTTCGATGCTGCTGGCGCTTTCACTGGGAAAAAATATCGAAAATTCCAGCCACGGCACGAGTAGAGACTTGAGAGGAGGAGCGCCGGCGGTCGACGACCGCCTGGTTGGCCTGGGACAAATTGACTTTACCAAAGGAGAAGGGAGGTCTGGGTTTCCGGGATCTATATCTTTTTAACATTGCTATGCTCGCCAGGCAAGCTTGGAGAATCCTGATATACCCTGATACTTTGTGTGGCCAAGTCCTCAAGGCGAAATATTTCCCTCATAGAAGCATCCTAAATTGTGTTCCACGTAATGGGATATCTTATACATAGAGGAGTATTTTGAAGGGTGTTGAACTACTAAAGGAAGGGGTGATATGGAGAATTGGTAACGGTGAATCAGTGAATATTTGGTTGGACCCATGGATTCCACATGGGAGCACAAGGCGACCTGTTACTAATAGAGGGGCTACAGTTTTGACGAAGGTGGCAGATCTGATTGATCTAGGCACTGGAGATTGGGATGAATTTCTAGTGCAGGACATTTTCTCGGATGTTGATGCTGAGGCAATCCTCAAGCTAAGGATAAATCATGATCTGGAAGATAGACTAGCTTGGCACTACGACAAAAAGGGGTGCTTCTCAGTTAAATCAGCTTACAAGTTGGCAGTCCAGAGGAGGGAAAGCGAACAGGGCAGGAATGCAACGGTCTCTGGATCAACTATGTCTAGACAAGCCCCTTTCACGTGGGAGAAAATATGGAAGATGGAGGTCCCAAACAAGGTGAAAATGTTTGTGTGGCGTCTGGTGCACAACAATTTGGCAGTGAAGCGAAATCTGGCACGGAGGGGAATAAAGGAGGATACCCTCTGTCCTATGTGTCATAGGCTGGATGAAGATTGCTGTCATCTGTTTTTCAAATGCAAAGGAGTAAAAGATTGCTGGAGAATCTTGAATTTAGAAGAGGAACGACAAGTTCTGGCAGCTAGCTCCTCTGGCAAGGATATGATGTACAAGATATGGTCTTTCCCATTGTCAACCCAACTACAGATAATTGTGCTTTTATGGAGATGGTGGTCGGCAAGAAATAAGGTAAATGTAGGAGAAAGAAGGGCTACTGCTGCAGAAGTGTGTTCATTTGTAACATATTATGTGGCAGAATTTGGGGGCAAAGAGAAGAAAAAGACATCAAGCCAAAACTCAAAAGATGAAAGATGGGAACCCCCTCCAGAAAATTTATATAAGATCAATATTGATGGTGCTTGTGGTGAGAAATAATGATGGTCAATACCTGGAAGGAGGGTATGGTAACCTTTCGAGAGTGGTTAGTCCTCTACAAGCTGAAGCAATGGCTGCGTTGTACAGTTTGCAAAGAGCGTCTCAGTTAGGAATAGGGAGAATTATTTTGGAGACGGATGCTACAGAACTTGTAAGGGGCCTCACATCAAGGGACCTTGATCTGAGTGTGGAGGGGAGCCTGCTCATACAAATCAGGGACTTGATGAGTACATGTTTTGATTTTTGTGATGTTCGGCATTGTCCGAGAAATTGCAACAAGGTTGCTGATGGCCTTGCAACTCACGGGGCGAGCATGGTTAGCTCTGGCTGGCTGTCTTCTTGAGCCAAGTCCCCATCTTTGTTTCTAAACTTGTCTCCGGGGATTTACCTGGAGCTGGTTTTTAATGGAAACAAGCTTTCCAGGATAAAAAAAAAAAGTCGAGCAGCCATGGACAATTGGACATGGACTGTCTTGCATTGTTTCTTGTTGTAATAAACATAATAATTCTAATAATAATGCAGCTGCTCGCTCGAGTCACGAGCTGCGTATGCAAGGAAAATATTGCAGGTTTTCTTCGTACTACTGGACTACTGGTACTATCACTGCTAGTGCTAGCACACAGGCACAGGCAGGGGCCACAGAGGAAAGCCCAGCAGTACTTGACGTGTCCGTCGACGGTAAGGTGTCTACAGGCGATCGGTCACGCAGGGCTATTATATTGCGTCACAGATGACGACACCATTGGCGGCGGCACGAGAAATAAAATGAAATGAAATAATCGGTTGCGTCTCCTCTTCTCTTCTCTTGTCTTGCTTGCTGCTTCTTCTCTTCGTCGACTCCTCGTCCTCCATCATGTCGATGCACGGTCACAGCTGAAAGGGACGATGACTCCGGCGCCGGCCGCTTCCGGAGGGCCGCCCGTGCGGAGGCCGAGCACACAGCCGATCGACAGGTACGTACGGAGAGCGATGGTGCAGCGCAGGGTGGCCACGGAATGCTCTTCTCATTATCTGCGCAATCGTCGTCTTAACTTTTCGATCGAGAGAGGTGTTTGGAATCTGGAGAGAACAAGAGTGGAGTGTTCAGTGCTGCAAGCCTGTAAAACCTATCTGAAGCTACCTGTGTTTCGTTTCCTGGGTTCAAGCCTGACAGCCAAATGAGTACTTGGATGTGCCATCGCTTTCGTGTCATTATTTGGTAGTTCCACTAGGCAGGATCGGAGAGGACGAGGAGGACCAAGAACTTGGAACAGTTGTGAGTAATGCGTATCAGTGCAGAAGATCAGAAAGATAAAATATAATAAGATAAACTGTAGTGGCAGGATCAAGTGAAGTGATAGCAAAGCATGAGTACCCAGTTGTATTGTATGGTCTGTCTCTGCACTACTCAGATAAGACTCTTCTGTTCGAGATCGATTTCTGAACGTGAGAGGTTAATCACATGCGATTTGGAGCACGTTCGTCAGATCTCCAGTCTTAATCATGCGAGCTCATCATTAAAAACATTGATCGATCTGGCATTTCAACTGATCCGATCCGTCATGTCAGTTAAGGACCAGTGGCAGTGGCAACAAAAGATGGTTACATTGCAGTGTGATATACACCTCCTTTTTTTTTTCTAAGCGATTTGGCATTGTGACATAGATGGAATTAATATCGTGAAGACTTTTGGGAGGAAAAAAAAACAGGAACGGACATTCAGCTTGTTCGTACTTACCCTATTTCAAATTATAATACATATGTTTTACTGTGCACTTAAATATATACTACATCTAGAGATATATAATAAAACTAGTAGAGAAAGTATATGGAACGGTGTTTCCTAAAATGAAAAAATATATGGAATGGAGAAAGTACCATGATTCCTTAGATATACGGTCGTGCCATGTGATCTACCTTCTTCTCAAAAAAGGAATATAAATTATCCTCTATTTTTTTGCGATCGTGATTAAGTAGAAGTAGAGTTAATTGGGAGCATCTCCAACAACTTCTCAAATGAGGTTGCTATTCTTATTAATTTGGCAAAAACACAAAAATCCTCTCCAACAACTCCTCAAACCAACTTGTTATTTATCCCAAGTTGCTATTTACGGCCTCCCTACAGACGTATATTTTCAAGGCTGAATGACTTGCTATCGAGAGAAGTTAGCGAGGCTCTTCGCTCGTTTAGCGGGGCTCTTCGCTCGCTTAGCGGACCTCTTCATTCGTTAGCGGACTTTTTCGTTTTGGGAAGTGAGTTTTACGCAGTTGTTGGAGATAAGTATTTTTTTCACTTGCCAAACAAATTAACAACTTGCCAAAACTCAAGATTTGACAAGTCAATTTTAAGAAGTTGTTAGAGATGCTGTTACATCATTCCAAAGTAATCTAATATATTACCGCGGAATGTAGGAACTAGCAGGCACACTAACAAATAAATATAGGAAACTCCTTTAGGTTTCACCAAGTTTATAAAAACAATAGTTACTATATTAAATAAACATAATGGGAATTATATGGAATATATTTTTATATTTAGTATCATAAACGTTGATATTCTTTTGTATTACTATGATCAAACTAACTATAATTTAACTTAAGATAAAAGTATTTGGTAGAATCGGGTGATAAACAAACCGGTTGGTTTTGGATGAGAGAAAAATAATTTGAATGGCTGATAAGATAAGACAAAAGGAGAGCTCCTGTTGCATTCTTATTCTTATATTTATGCTGTTATCGTATCTTCGTGTACCGGCTAATAATATTTAAGTTGATTGGTAATTTCGCTTTTGGAGCTATGCGATTTATTAATATTTTCTTTTGCTTTTTATTTGGTGATTTGTTTTTTGAACTAGCTGTGATTAATATTTTATATACCTTGTAAATAAACTAGAAAAAGGGGTTCTGGATCTGCGGTGCATTATTTACAAGTTTGTTAATAGTAGTATGGTGATCCTGGAACTGCCCGGCTAGCGACCGGCATCAGGCATCCACGCATGTGCCGAAAAGTTCGAGGCTTTCTTATCGGAGACAACGCCTCATCGATCTTGTAATGGCACCTCATCTTGTGAGATAAAGTAAGCTCTTCCGAGAGATGCAACTACTCATGCCTTGTGACATGAGCTGTTCCTCATCATCCTATCACCATTTTTTTCTCTTAAAAACGGCCTGATTGGAAAGAGGAGATCGATCTCCTTCAGTTCACATGTGTTTCACCTCCATTTGGAGCCTTTGGCAACAGCAATACAGGACTGCTTACATGATCAGTAGCTTCTCTATGTCAATCCTATCCTAGCTCCACCAAAAACACACACACATACATAAAACTGTTAAGGTCGCTGTACCCTTTGCACAAGCTTCAGATTCAAGTTCCAAATCATAGAAACGCGCACACGTCAGAAGCTAGAATTCGTGATACAGTACGATACTCTGCAAATCATTAGAGAATTGTGGCTCTCACGTTGCGATTTTTTTTCCTTGGGATGGCGGGATCCAATTGGCGAATTGCGGAGTTGCTTGGGCATCGATGCCGAAACGGACGTCTCACCGAAATCTTCTACAAGCACACGGCAAATCAGCGTGCGTGCGAGCTAGAAAGCGATGCGTTTGTATTCCAGAGGAATTAGAAAGCGATTCGTTAACCCTGCTGGTGCGTGAATCCGTTGAATCCTCAATGGACCAACGAACGATTCAGGCGACCGGATGTCCTACATCACTTACCCTGTTCTATCATACATTCTTTTTCTGTTTCTTGGAAGAGGATTGGAGGTTTTATCATATCTGACTAGATGGATCATTAAACAAGTTGGTCTTCTTTGAATCACGCATCTCGAAGCCATGAACAGTCAGTACAAGGCTTTGCTTAAAAAAAAAAAAACAATGAATCCAAGGGTTGCTGTCTTCCTGAAGAGCACGTTGAGTGTTCAACTGACAGTCTGACGCAAGCTGCTGATGAAGCTACTAGTTTATATCTGAAATGCATGTTTAGCCAGAGTCTTCTGGGAGCCTGCATGGAGGTCAAAACGCAATTGCGACTCAGTACGTGTGTCACGGATTGCTGACTATTCACTTTGACCAAATGCACAGTTTTTCCCCTCCATAGTAAGCAATTACTTTTATTTATTAAGAGAATTGTATTTTGCCTGTTGTGTTTCTGAAAGGCCAATTTGACCGACCTGTTTGTCACCGGATTGCTGACAATTCTCTTTAACCATGTTTAGCTTTATGCGCCGACTATTTTCTGATGGTTTTCACTTTCGGTTGTTTCCCCCAAAACGGATCACCAACTAAACCAACCAACCTACCCGTAGCAGACCTGTTATGCAGCAGTTAGTTGATGGATTGACGTTAACATCTCAGTGGAGTAGATGATTAGGGCCCTGCTTCTAGGCGCGATGCCGGCTTGTAAGTTGCAGCTTGAAACTGCAACCAGCCATTAAACTGGGATGGGATCCTTGTGCGGTTTGCCCGTGGAGGAAGACGAGTAAACAGTAGAAAAAAAAAATGAAGTGCAGAGCTTCAACTTCAAGGACGGTAGTATAGTAGGCACCCGTGTCCGTGTGTACTGTATGTCTGCCTGCGCTTAATTGGCGTGTAGCTAGGCGGCCATGGCTCTCAACAGTGGTCTGAAAACACACTTGGCGACGGGCACTGGAGGGCTCGCTCTGTCGCCGGCAAGTCGGCAAACGATTCCTGACGACGCCACCAGTATGCCCACTGCCCCATATTCCTTGCAGCTCGTGGTGAGGAAGCGAGCGACCACCGCGGAAGTGCGGAACAGAGCGGCGGGCGATGTGGTTCCTTTCTTGGATTCGTGGGAGGAAACCAAACGAGAAGTCTCACGACGGATTCTCCGACGCCATGTGGGGCAGCGAAAAAGGGAGAGATGGCCTGGCCATCAGAAGTTCAGAATGGACAGGACAGACTGTTTCTTTTCTCCTCACAAGCCGCACCAGATTCTTCAGTTACAGTCTTAGAGGAAAGGTGTGATCATGTGGCCCAAACCATGTTTGACTGGGGGTTACACCCAATAGGTGATCGGCCGACAAACCTTACTTATATCATCATAGTGTTTAACTTGGAAGAAATTTAATCAGACACAAGCCTACAGAAAATTTTTCACTACAGAGAGGACTACAGAAGCAACTCTTAGTGTCGGTGTCGAGAATGGACACCGACGAGTAATCGAAAGAGAGCGCACTTATCCTCGGGATGGTTTCCTAAGTGGACACGTCGATGTATACTGGTTCGGACAAATCACCCTACGTCCAATGAGAGCGAGGTCGTGTTACTCGGGGAGCTTGTATGGGAAAGAAGACAAGAGAGGTCGAGAGAGGGAAAGGTTCCCAAGTCTCGGAGTGAATCTAGGCTTGAAGTGGTTTGTATCGTATGTGTAGTGTGAATCGGGGTGGTGGACACACGTGCTCAGGGGCCCAAGTCTTCCCTTTTATAGTTCAAGAGGAGGTTCACAGGAAAGGGCATGCGCGTGTAATGAGCGTGGAAACGTGGCCTACAAGGATCGGGACATTCTCGGAAGTGCCGTGGACACTGTAGCAGGCGTCATCGTCCCTCCTCTTGGCTTTGTAGCTCTTTCAGGTATGCAGGGCTATACCTGATCGGTGTTGTACAACTTAGTTGACTGAGAGTACCTTGGGTCAAATGTTGGCCTACAGGGAGCCGGCCGTGGTGTTGCCAGTCGTGCAGGGTTGATTCCCGACACGCCCGGGTTTGCCCTGGTGGAAAGCGGTTCGGCTTGGTTGCCGTTCGGTGCGTCGACCCACGGTGTCGGACTGAGCGGCCCTCCTATCTCCGCAGATCGGGTCGAGCGGGATGTCGAGGGGTGGTACGGGGCCTGGCGCCCCCGATGGGAATGCCTACACGAGGCTCCCATTCGTACCAAAGCAGTACAGTGTGGCAGAACCTTCTAAATTATATGGCCCACAAGCACTGACCTTGTCCCTAAGGCCTCAGTCAACCATGCTTATACACCATATAACCTAGAATGTTCCGTCGGGTGGATCCCCGATAAACCACAATCACTGGATTGATACTTACAGATACATCACAAGATTACAACAGCTTTCATACAAAATACCGAGTAGCGGAAGACTTACAATAACTTAATTTACAAATATTTTGTAAAACTTATACAAACAGTAGTATTATTACAAACAAGCGGAAGTATCATTATATAACTTTATTACACTCACTCAACAAAGGTGCCCCCCGCCAGAGGCCACTCAATTCACTCTTCATCGGTCACCTCTTCAATAACCGTCATGCGGCAAGGGCCGTAGCACGCTTGCCCATGCGGTTCACCCGCAAAGGGGTTAAACAAACCCCGAGTACAAAAGTACTCCGCAAGACTTACCCGACCAAAATTGGGGAGAAGACTCGGGGATGCTTTGGCTAATAGGAACCAAGGTGAGGCTTTAGCAAGATCAAAAGACTCTTTTTTGCTAAAAAGACTAAGCCAGTCCTTAATGTATCAATCACTCGTCAAACATATACCGAATTCAAAACTTTCCATACTCAACTTCCATTATTACTACGATCTTTGGTGCGAGGATCACGGCTCCCATATCGTGGAGCACACGACGATTCGAACCGCTTTATATACCCATTTGGGGCTTCTAGCCGCACGATGTATGCGGGACCAACATCTTACATACATCAACTCACGCCCGGATTTCTCCCTACCGAACGGAGGTACAAGACACCACCTCACTACGGCCGCTCGGTCACTTCGGCGGTGCGCATCGTAGGATGGGCACACGCTACTTGTCCGTTCTAGTAAAAGATAGTCCAAGTGGAGTTTACCGCCATTAGCATGCGACTAGTACTATCCAATAACCTCATGATCCAAGGGCCAAGCAACGAACGGTGCTTAACCGACACAAGTGGACGACACTACACCAGGGCAGTAGCCCCTCCTGATGCAAGTCACTCCACCGGCGTCTCGATTTACTCATCATCATGTTCTTGCGCGTACCCCTGACCCGGCCAAGGTGAGAGGTAGGCGACAAGCAACATCAAGTTTTCATAAAATTCCCATCAGGGATCATTGTGATCACACCTTTGTAAACAGTTTATCAAAACCCTACACTAGTAGCAAGACTAAGCGCATACTAAGCATTTCGAAATCCAAACAGGTATCCAGGATAATATATCAAGGTATGGTAAATGCATCAAGTAGGGTAACACACAACTCCTACACCTAATGCAGTATCATCACATGAAATCATAAAAACTTTTCGAAATACAAGGCAGGGTTTGAATGCATCCGGGGCTTGCCTTGGGGCTCGACGAAGTGGGACTCGGGGATGTCACTGCCGGGATCTGGATCAACTTCTTCACACTGGAGGCACTCTTCAGAAACAGGAGTTGGATCAACTCCCTCCTCGGACGATACAACTACACGATTGAAATGCATGATTATAATGCAGTAAATGAAATGGACATGCGATAACGATGCAACGATTCTTAATCGATCTTGAGTACAACTTTCCTTCACGGTAACCTCATACTAAGAAGGTATAACTAGCGTCGACGACGACGGACTAGCGATACGCAATCAACATGAAATGCCGAAGGTCATTAGGGTTAATGACCTAGGGTCATCACTAAATCCCAAAATCAAGCAACCCTAATGGTGATTAGAGTGATTACTAATTTATTGACCATTTTTACAGTCGTTGAAAGCCACTAATTAACTTACTAATTGGAGATTAATTAAACCCTAATTAATCAAATAATTAACTAACTAAACATTAATTAATAAAGGGATTAATTAAGCTTAATACAAAACTTAATCAAAACTTAACCAAACTTCATAACTAAGATCATTATTATCTAATTAGCACACAAAACAAATTTCAAGATTTTTGGACTTATATTTTAATTATTAAAAATCATGGAAGTTGTATTTATTAATTTAAAGAGCAAATTAAAGCATAATTAAATTTTATTGCAAAACCAGGGTTAGTATTTTTCATGGACAGAGCATAGTACAAGGAACACATACATATTTTTGTTGCATTTTTATTTGCCCAAAATAAATTACACTAAAAAGGTGAAAACTAATTTCAGAAAAACATAAAAGAAAAAGAAAAAAGAGTAAAACTCTCCTCGCGGGCTTCACAGTGCGGCCCCATCGGCCCAGCCGGCCCCGCCTCCACGCTGCGCGCGCGCTGCCCGCGGCTCTCCTCCTTCTTCCCTCCCGCCGACAGGCGGGCCATGCCTGTCCCTCTCCTCTCCTTCACCTCCGTCGGGGAACAAGGGCGGCGGCGACGGTCGCCGGGTAGTTCGCCAACGGTGGCGACTCCTCCGACGAAACCAACCGCACTGACGAACTCCACCCATTACCCCGCACCTAACGAACTACTACTCGGCCTCGATTGACCACCGGAGCATGCACACCGAGAACCCCCGGCGGCCCGACGGCCGACGGGACCACGGATGAAGCTCACCGGAGCTCCTCCGGCCGGAGCTAACCACCCCGACTTCTTCCTCTCAAAGCGATCACAACGAGCTATGAAACGGCCTCGACGGCTGCCACCGAGTAGACATGGCGACGGGCGAGGCGGATGACAAAGGGGGCGGCGGCCATCGGGCACGTCGCTGTTCCGGCCTAACCCACGACGAGATAAACGCAACCATCACCTTGGTTAAGATCAAGAGCTCACCACGGCTTCAAAACAAAAGTGAGACGGGCTTGGGATGGACAAAGGGTGGGATGACGGCGGCGGCAAATGGGCTGGCGGGCGTGAACCGAGGGATATGACGGCGTTCGGTGCGTCGGGAGAGCTCCTCTGCGCCAATGGACAAGTCGAACGTGATCAGTGAGCCAAGGCAAAGCTATCAAAGCAAAAAGTTGAACTTGAGATGTTCGGACGAGCTCTAACGAGGGCGGAGGCTCACGGCGGCGTAGTTGGTCGGAGATGGAGAAGACGAGGTTCTGACGGGCGATTTCGGCGATGTCAAGGAGCGAGCGGCGATTCGGTGAGTGCGAACGAAGTTGCGGAGCAGTGTGGCAAAGGCAATTGGACGGCGATGCTGTGGAGTGCTTGAATTTGGCAGAGAGATGGACGGTGGCCGGCGGTGAGCAAAAAAGAAGGAAAAAGAAACGGCGACGCCGGCCGGGGCATTTATAGGGCAAGGAGGAGGATGATCGTCGAGCTAGCCGCCTTCGCGATGACCGTGAGCTGGTTGGTGGCGCGTAAAAGCGGGAAGGGCCGAGAACGGCCACGGCGGCGGCGGTCGGCCGGCCGGGCATGGGCAGCCGGTGAGGTGCCCCCCTGTCTCACTGTAGCACCGTGCCACCTTGCTTTTTCATTTTCAAAATTACTTGTAAAAATTGAACTGTTCACAAAAATATCCCAAAATACAGATTGCTCAAAAATTTGTGCTCTACAACTTTCATTAAAAGAGTTTGGTCAGATTCAAACTAATTTTTGAATTTGAAGTTCAAATTTGAATTTAAAGCAAAACCCTAACTTTAGGGATTTTAAAATTACTTTCAAATTTTGAATAAAAGATAAAAATCTCCAAAAATAAAAGTTGTTCCATTTCTCAATATCTACAACTTTCATTTAGGAAGTTTTTCATGAAAACAAATAATTTTTAAATTAAAGTTTAAAACTCAAAAGGGAGCAATTCCCAATTCAAATTACTTTTGAAATTACTCCAAATTTTATTCAAAAACTTGAAAAACTTTGTATACCAAAGTTGTAGAGCTCAAAGAGATGCACAAACTGTATTTTGGAAGTTTTCCCAGATTTTGAATATTTTGAGGTGAAATTATGAAGGGGTAAAAACATACCGAAAATATCCCTTTTTGAAATGAATTTCAAATTGAAATCTTGGGCAAATAAATAGTGGTGCTGTGACACTTTTCAAACCCAACCAATAGCATATTTTCAAAGTACAAAGTTCATACTTTCAAAAGGTGCCATTGGTTGGCAACTTTTATTTATAAAATTAATCATGGTTAGCTCACCAAATTTGAAAGTGATATTCCAATTCCAACACTTAGCCTCTCAAGCTAGGATTTGGGAATTGAATGCCAATTTCAAACTTGGTTCTCTCTTGCACCTCATTTGATTTAGAAAACTTGTTTAAGGTGAAAGTCAGGGTTAGCCAAGCACTTGCAAACATCACGGTTGATTTTAATTGATTGGTTTTATTTAAGAAATCAAACATGTGAGTGAGGATTCAAATTATAACATAAGCACATGTAATACAAAGGAGCTCAAACAACACCCTAGAATCGTAAACTTATTTTAATTGTTTGAATTAGGGTTTTCTAATCATGAATGCTCATGCAATGATGATGATGACATGGCAGGTTTTGCTTAACGTAACACCGGGGTGTTACATTATATTCCCCTTAAAAGGAATCTCGTCCCGAGATTCAAAGCTTAGGGCTAAGTAATGGAAAAGGAAATGTGTCAAGCAAACACATCTTACATGGTTTCATAAGGGAGGTAGAAGGTTCATGTTACAAGTCTCATATTTTTGGAAAGTCACGATTGTTAGAAACCAATCATGACTTAGGAGAAAGAAGAAAGAAACTCCGGAAAGTGCTCATTCAAGAATTCCTCCGACTCCCAAGTTGCTTCATCCTCAGAATGCTGATCCCATTGAATTTTATAAAACCTTCTTATGTGCCTGCGGGTGACCCGATCTTTTCGGTCAAGAATTTTGATTGGATATTCAGCACTTGTTAGATCAGGCTCAATATTGATGCCTTCAATGTCGACGACTTTGTCTGGTACTTGTAAACACTTTTTCAATTGTGACACATGAAACACATTGTGTACAAGAGACAATTGCTCGTAGATCCGCACGGTATGCTACCTTCCCAATAATGTTCAATAATTTGAAATGGACCGATGTATCGAGGTGCTAGTTTACCTTTCACCCCGAAACGGTCGATACCTTTGCTCGGTGACACCTTCAAGTATACATAATCTCCAACTTTAAATGCCAAGGGTCGACGATGACGACCGCATAACTCTTTGTCGAGACTGAGCTCTTCTCAAATTTGCTCGAATTTGTCTGACTTTATCTTCAGTTTCTTTAACTAAATCAACTCCATAGAACCACCTTTCTCCTGGTTCAGACCAGTTAAGTGGAGTACGACATCGACGACCATATAATGCTTCAAATGGTGCCATTTTGAGACTTTCTTGATAGCTATTATTATAAGCAAATTCTGCTAATGGCAAACATTCATCCCATGCTGAGGAATATGTCAATACACAAGATCTCAACATATCTTCTAGAATTTGATTTACTCTTTCAGCCTGCCCTCCGCCATGGATGGTAAGCCGTACTATATAATAAATTAGTACCCAAGGTTTCATGAAATTTCTGCCAGAATTTAGCAATAAACTGTGTACCTCTATCGGTAACAATAGACTTGGGTATCCCATGCAAACACATAATTCGGTCTATGTATAACCACAAGCATATTGAGGTGCGCGGTAAACATTCTTCATCGGAATAAAATGGGCCGACTTAGTCAATCGATCCACAATCACCCATATAGAATCATAACCCTTTGCTGTTGTAGGCAGACCCACAATAAAATCCATACTTATGTCTTCCCACTTCCAAGCTGGAATTGGTAAAGGTTGTAGCATTCCGGCAGTCTTCAGATGCATAGCTTTGACTTTCTGACAAGTGTCACATCTTGCAACATAACGAGCTATCTCGATTTTCATTTTAGTCCACCAGAATCTCTCGCCTCGGTCATGATACATCTTATTGCTACCTGGGTGAATCGAGAATCTGGTTAGGTGAGCTTCATCAAGAATCATCTGCCGGAGCTCAGGAACTTTTGGAACAACCAGACGATTTTTGAACCATAACACATTATCGTCATCAAGGCGGAAGCAAGATGCTTGCCCTGATCTGACTTTTTCTCTGATATGCTTGAGCCCTTTGCTTTCTCGTTGAGCGGCAATAATCTTTTCTTGAATAGATGAGTGTACGGTGATATCATTCGAGTACCCCCGAGAAATTATATCAATATTTAATCTCTCTAACTCTTGACATAGACTCAGATTTACTGGAGTGACAGCAAGACAGTTGCACTGACTCTTTCGACTGAGAGCATCCGCAACCACATTGGCTTTGCCAGGATGATAATGGACTTCAAGATCATAATCTTTGATTAATTCAAGCCACCTTCGCTGCCTCATATTCAACTCAGACTGTGTGAAGATATACTTCAAACTTTTATGATCACTATAAATATGACATTTGTTGCCCAGCAAATAATGCCTCCATATTTTCAGAGCATGCACAACTGCGGCTAACTCAAGATCATGAGTTGGATAATGCTCTTCATGTCGCTTCAACTGCCTCGAAGCATAAGCAATAACTTTGCCCTCTTGCATTAACACACATCCGATGCCGATGCCAGACGCATCACAATACACATCGAATGGCTTTTCAATATCTGGCTGAGCAAGGATTGGGGCAGTGGTTAGAAGATCTTTTAACTTATGGAAAGCTTGCTCACATTCAGATGACCATCGGAATTTGGTTTGATTCTTGAGGAGTTCTGTGATTGGTTTGGCTAATTTGGAGAAATCAGGAACGAAACGACGGTAATATCCCGCCATTCCAAGGAAGCTACGAACTTGATGAACGGTGGTGGGTGGTTTCCAATTAAGAATATCTTGGATTTTGCTGGGATCAACTGCAACACCCTCGGCCGATAAGACATGACCAAGGAATTTGACTTCACTAAGCCAAAACTCACACTTACTAAATTTAGCATAAAGTCGATGCTCTCGGAGACGAGATGTATCAATACGGAGATGCTCCGCATGCTCTTCTTTTTATTTTTGAATATATAAGAATGTCGCCGATGAACACTACGACAAAACGATCGAGCTCGGGCATGAACACCGAGTTCATCAGATACATGAAATGGGCTGGAGCATTAGTAAGCCCAAATGACATGACTAGATATTCGTATAGGCCGTATCTAGTGGTAAAGGCGGTTTTCGGAATATCTTCCGGCCGTATACGTATTTGGTGGTAGCCAGATCTAAGATCAATCTTGGAGAACACCTTGGCTCCCGCAAGTTGATCAAAGAGAAGATCGATACGAGGAAGAGGATATTTATTTTTGATGGTCACCTCGTTTAATGGACGATAGTCCACACACATTCTCAGAGTTTGATCTTTCTTTTTCACAAAGATTGCAGGACAACCCCACGGCGATGAACTAGGTCGGATAAAACCTTTATCCAACAGTTCTTTCAATTGAGTTTTCAATTCCGCTAACTCTTTTGGGGGCATCCTATAAGCTCTTCGGGATACTGGTGCAGTACCCGGCTTCAACTCAATCACAAATTCAACATCTCTTTCCGGTGGTAGCCCAGGCAAATCATCAGGGAACACATCTGGAAACTCACAGACTACCGGTATACCTTGAAGTGCTGGCACTGAGGTTGCATTAGCGGTCATAACCGCTTTCTTGGGAATCGAAAATTGGATAAGGAGTGGGGACTGGTTATCGGGTAACAACAGCTTAACATTTCTATTCAGGGTATCTATCACAGCGCCATACTGGCGTAACCAGTTCATTCCGAGGATCACATCTATATTTTGATCCTTCAATACTATCAGATCCGTGGGATATAAATACCCACCAAGAGATATAGGAATCTGAGAGACTACTTCCCGTGTACACATACGCCCTCCCGGTGATTGCACCATAAACTCATCTTTAATTTCTTTTATGGGAATTTCATGCTTGGTAACAAATGTGCGGTTGATAAATGTATGAGATGCACCAGAATCAAATAATGTAAGTGCGGGGTGACTGGCAACAGGGAACATACCCATCAACACGGGTTCTCCTTCAAGAACGTTCCCCGACTGGACTTGATAGACGCGCCCAGTCTTCTTCCCGGCATTAACCTTCGGGACACATTTGTGGAACACCCCCCGCCTTGACTCTGGGGCTGTTGACTGCCAGACCCTTGCTGAAATTGGGAAGCATTCCTTTTGGGGTAGGGACAGTTTCGATACAGATGCCCGACTTGATCACAATTGAAACACGGGCCGAAACCGGTAGAAGTATTTTGTGGAGCTGGTGGAGTTGGGTTTCGAACACCCTGGGTGTTCGGCTGTTGGGGATAGGTTGCGGCAGCAGGGCGAGAGTACACCTGTTGCCTCGGAGCTTGTTGCTGCTGTGGTGGGTAGCGATAGGGTTGAGGATTTTGGGGCTGTTGTGGATAGCGAAATGGTGGGCGATAGTCTTTGGGTGGGATGATAGATAACTTTTCGGGCGTTTACGGATTCCGCCCAGATTGTCGAGAGAAAGCACGTCGCTCCTCACTCTTTTTTGCTCGGCTGGGGATTTCTCATAGGCAATGGCTATATCCACTGCCTCGTAGAAAGTGGCATTGGGGTTTGAGGTAAGGTGGGTTTTGATATCTCCCTTTAAACCCCCGAGGAAGCACTTCTTCTTTTTTTATATCGGTATCCACATGTTCTCGTGCATACTTTGTGAGAGGTGGCTAAAGGAGTTCACGTCTTCGCACCACCGATTGTCCACCTTGTTTCAGGGCTAAAAACTCTTCTAACTTAGCTTGCATTACTTCGTCGGGTATAAAATGCCGACGGAATGCATCTTTGAACACGTCCCGTGTGATTGGGTGGTCGGCCGGGCCGCCGTGCAAGGAAATTCGCCCACCATGCAATGCAGGGCCTCTCACCTTTGGGCGGCAAACTTGGGTTTCATCAAGTCTGGACAACCTTCCAGTAGATCAAACTTCAGATCTATAATGCGAAGCCAATCATTAGCTTCTAGGGGCTCCTCAGCCCTGGTGAACACCGGCGGACGAGTATCGGTGAAGTCCGCATATGTGATTTCGTCGTGATTACGACGACCCCCGATTTTCACGTGGTGCATTCTCGATTCTGGCGACTTATCTCCCGTAGCATACGGGCATTCTCGATGGTGGCGTGAACTAAGGTGCGCCACGCCAGCCCAAGGACGGTGGTGCTTGGGGTGCCTGAGGGACCTCACCCCACTCTTGTGAAGAACCAGCACGAGAATGATCAGACATCTGATAGAAACAAAATCATATTTATTCACAAGCAGATTTATTGAACTTTAAAACAACAGAACAAACCAGTCATACACGGGTTCACTTATTTATTTTACAAGTCCGCCCATAGGCCGGACACCCCAGGTTGACTATTTAACATATATTACATCTCTCTCTCTCTCTCAGGGAGCTCAGATGTCAGATCCCTCATCTGGGTCAGACTCATTGCCTGCCACGGACTCAGCTACCTCGGACTCCTCGGTCGGTGCTGAGTACGCCTCTGGTGACTCCACGGCACCTAAGTCATCTGCGGCGACCTGCTGCTGGTATAAAGGATCATGGAGATTATACTGGTGATGGATCTCCTCATGCAGAGCAGCTGTATATGCTTCGAGGTTCGCCACCTGGATCTGCAGCTCCTCAATGTAATCGTACCCATCGTTCCTCTGATGCATCGCGCCGTCCAGCTCATGCTGAAGACGAGCGATGGTTTGTTGAAGCTTGGTGATGACTCGAAGATCCGACTGCTCCTGCCTCAGTTGACCCTCTAGCTCGGACTTCACTTCATCCCTTTCGGCAATTGCTATGCTACGCTCCTTGGTAGCGATAGCTAGCTCGGCAGACAACTTCGGCTATCTTTACGCTTCTTGGTCTTCTTCTCGGGCTTTGCCCCGCTTGGCCCGGCCTCAAAGATCATGACGACGTGGTGCCAGCTGGTGACGTGGAACACCCCTAGGACCAGTCTTCTTGCGAGGAGTCTGCTTGGTACGGGCCATCCTGTAGAAAGCAAAGATAGAATCTATAAGATTAAGAACCTTAAAGTCAGCAAGAATAGGATTGATTTTTACTTAGCCCCAACCACTTTGTTTCGGGAATTAAATTTTTAAACATGTGAATTAAATATGATGCATGATCGGACCTACGGATCAAGTAAAAATCTTTTAAACTCAACATAAGCATACTTTTAGCAATGTAGGGCAAAAGAGAAAATACATGATACTCCGCTTAAGACTTTTATAAATAGCACCTATGGGGGCTACTAGAAAGAATTAAGACGGAGCAGAAGCAATTTGGACTAAAAACCCCATTTTAGCATTTAGATCCAAAACATTTTGAAGTTTTTGAAAAGTAATACTGTAAGTATCTTTGTAAGTACCGCTCTGATACCCTCTGTGGCAGAACCTTCTAAATTATATGGCCCACAAGCACTGACCTTGTCCCTAAGGCCTCAGTCAACCATGCTTATACACCATATAACCTAGAATGTTCCGTCGGGTGGATCCCCGATAAACCACAATCACTCCGTGATTGATACTTACAGATACATCACAAGATATTACAACAGCTTTCATACAAAATACCGAGTAGCGGAAGACTTACAATAACTTAATTTACAAACATTTTGTAAAACCTATACAAACCAGTATTATTACAAACAAATGGAAGTATCATTATATAACTTTATTACACTCACTCAACAAAAGGTGCCCCGCCGAGAGGCCACTCAATTCACTCTTCATCGGTCACCTCTTCAATAACCGTCATGCAAGCAAGGGCCGTAGCACGCTTGCCCATGCGGTTCACACCGCAAAGGGGTTAAACAAACCCCGAGTACAAAAAAGTACTCCGCAAGACTTACCCGACCAAAATTGGGGAGAAGACTCGGGGATCTTGGCTAATAGGAACCAAGGTGAGGCTTTAGCAAGATCAAAAGACTCTTTTTGCTAAAAAAGACTAAGCCAGTCCTTAATGTATCAATCACTCGTCAAACATATACCGAATTCAAAACTTTCCATACTCAACTTCCATTATTACTACGATCTTTGGTGCGAGGATCACGGCTCCCATATCGTGGAGCACACGACGATTCGAACCGCTTTATATACCCAATTTGGGGCTTCCTAGCCGCACGATGTATGCAGGACCAACATCTTACATACATCAACTCACGCCCGGATTTCTCCCTACAGAACGGAGGTACAGTACACCACCTCACTACGGCCGCTCGGTCACTTCGGGCGGTGCGCATCGTAGGATGGGCACACGCTACTTGTCCGTTCTAGTAAAAGATAGTCCAAGTGGAGTTTACCGCCATTAGCATGCGACTAGTACTATCCAATAACCTCATGATCCAAGGGCCAAGCAATGAACGGTGCTTAACCGACACAAGTGGACGACACTACACCAGGGCAGTAGCCCCTCCTGATGCAAGTCACTCCACCGGCGTCTCGATTTACTCATCATCATGTTCTTGCGCTTGCGTACCCTCGACCCGGCCAAGGTGAGAGGTAGGCGACAAGCAACATCAAGTTTTCATAAAATTCCCATCGGGGATCATTGTGATCACACCTTTGTAAACAGTTTATCAAAACCCTACACTAGTAGCAAGACTAAGCGCATACTAAGCATTTCAAAATCCAAACAGGTATCCAGGATAATATATCAAGGTATGGTAAATGCATCAAGTAGGGTAACACACAACTCCTACACCTAATGCAAAGTATCATCACATGAAATCATAAAAACTTTTCGAAATACAAGGGGGGTTTGAATGCATCGGGGGCTTGCCTTGGGGCTCGACGAAGTGGGACTCGGGGATGTCACTTTGCCGGGATCCGGATCAACTTCTTCACACTGGAGGCACTCTTGTAGAAATGTGAGGAGTTGGATCAACTCCCTCCTCGGGACGATACAACTACACGATTGAAATGCATGATTATAATGCAAGTAAATGAAATGGACATGCGATAACGATGCAACGATTCTTAATCGATCTTGAGTACAACTTTCCTTCACGGTAACCTCATACTAAGAAGGTATAACTAGCGTCGACGACGACGGACTAGCGATACGCAATCAACATGAAATGCCGAAGGTCATTAGGGTTAATGACCTAGGGTCATCACTAAATCCCAAAATCAAGCAACCCTAATGGTGATTAGAGTGATTACTAATTTATTGACCATTTTTACAGTCGTTGAAAGCCACTAATTAACTTACTAATTGGAGATTAATTAAACCCTAATTAATCAAATAATTAACTAACTAAACATTAATTAATAAAGGGATTAATTAAGCTTAATACAAAACTTAATCAAAACTTAACCAAACTTCATAACTAAGATCATTATTATCTAATTAGCACACAAAACAAATTTCAAGATTTTTGGACTTATATTTTAATTATTAAAAATCATGGAAGTTGTATTTATTAATTTAAAGAGCAAATTAAAGCATAATTAAATTTTATTGCAAAAACCAGGGTTAGTATTTTTCATGGACAGAGCATAGTACAAGGAACACATACATATTTTTGTTGCATTTTTATTTGCCCAAAATAAATTACACTAAAAAGGTGAAAACTAATTTCAGAAAAACATAAAAGAAAAAAGAAAAGAGTAAAACTCCTCCTCGCGGGCTTCACCAGGCGGCCCATCGGCCCAAGACGGCCCGCCTCCCGCCACAGACTGTAGCTGCCCGGCCCCGCGGCTCTCCTTCTCTCCCACTCGCCGACGGGCGGGCCATGCCTGTCGGCTCTCTCCTCTCCTTCACCTCCGTCGGGGGAACAGTGGCGGCGGCGGCGGCGCCGTTTTTTCGCCCGGTGGCGACTCCCGACGAAACCAACCGCACCGACGAACTCCACCCATTACCCCGCACCTAACGAACTACTACTCGACCTCGATTGACCACCGGAGCATGCACACCGAGACCCCCGGCGGCCCGACGGCCGACGGCGGACCACCTAATCGAAGCTCACCGGAGCTCCTCCGACGGAGCTAACCACCCCGACTTCTTCCTCTCACCGAAGCGATCACAACGAGCTATGAAACGGCAAGGCGCTACCGGAGTAGACATGGCGACGGCCGAGGCGGATGACAAAGACGGGCGGCGCCACCGGCACGTCGGGCCGTTCCGGCTAACCCACGACGAGATAAACGCAACCATCACCTTGGTTAAGATCAAGAGCTCACCACGGCTTCAAAACAAAAGTGAGACGGGCTTGGGATGGACAAAGGGTGGATGACGGCGGCGGCGGCGGCTACGGCGGCGTGAACCGAGGGATATGACGGCGTTCCGGCAAGGCCGGGAGCTCCTCCGCGCCAATGGACAAGTCGAACGTGATCAGTGAGCCAAGGCAAAGCTATCAAAGCAAAAAGTTGAACTTGAGATGTTCGGACGAGCTCTAACGAGGGCGGAGGCTCACGGCGGCGGTAGTTGGTCGGAGATGGAGAAGACGAGGTTGCTCTGGCGATTTCTGGCGATGTCAAGGAGCGAGCAGCGATTCGGTGAGTGCGCAACGAAGTTGCGGAGCAGGTGGCAAAGGCAATTGGACGGCGATGCTGTGGAGTGCTTGAATTTGACAGAGAGATGGACGGTGGCCGGCGGTGAGCAAAAGAAGGAAAAGAAGACGACGACGCCTACGGGGCATTTATAGGGCAAGGAGGATGATCGCCGAGCTAGCCGGCGCCTTCGCGATGACCGTGAGCTGGTTGGTGGCGCGCGAAAAGCGGGAAGGGCCGAGAACGGCCACGGCGACGGGCGGCCGGCGGGCGGCCCGGCATGGGCAGCCGGTGAGGTGCCCCCTGTCTGTCTCACCAGCCAGCACCGTGCCACCTTGCTTTTTTTCATTTTCAAAATTACTTGTAAAAATTGAACTGTTCACAAAAATATCCCAAAATACAGATTGCTCAAAAATTTGTGCTCTACAACTTTCATTAAAAGAGTTTGGTCAGATTCAAACTAATTTTTGAATTTGAAGTTCAAATTTGAATTTAAAGCAAAACCCTAACTTTAGGGATTTTAAAATTACTTTCAAATTTTGAATAAAAGATAAAAATCTCCAAAAATAAAAGTTGTTCCATTTCTCAATATCTACAACTTTCATTTAGGAAGTTTTTCATGAAAACAAATAATTTTTAAATTAAAGTTTAAAACTCAAAAGGGAGCAATTCCCAATTCAAATTACTTTTGAAATTACTCCAAATTTTATTCAAAAACTTGAAAAACTTTGTATACCAAAGTTGTAGAGCTCAAAGAGATGCACAAACTGTATTTTGGAAGTTTTCCCAGATTTTGAATATTTTGAGGTGAAATTATGAAGGGGTAAAAACATACTTTGAAAATATCCCTTTTTGAAATGAATTTCAAATTGAAATCTTGGGCAAATAAATAGTGGTGCTGTGACATTTTTTTTCAAACCCAACCAATAGCATATTTTCAAAGTACAAAGTTCATACTTTCAAAAGGTGCCATTGGTTGGCAACTTTTATTTATAAAATTAATCATGGTTAGCTCACCAAATTTGAAAGTGATATTCCAATTCCAACACTTAGCCTCTCAAGCTAGGATTTGGGAATTGAATGCCAATTTCAAACTTGGTTCTCTCTTGCACCTCATTTGATTTAGAAAACTTGTTTAAGGTGAAAGTTAGGGTTAGCCAAGCACTTGCAAACATCACGGTTGATTTTAATTGATTGGTTTTATTTAAGAAATCAAACATGTGAGCAGGATTCAAATTATAACATAAGCACATGTAATACAAAGGAGCTCAAACAACACCCTAGAATCGTAAACTTATTTTAATTGTTTGAATTAGGGTTTTCTAATCATGAATGCTCATGCAATGATGATGATGACATGGCAGGTTTTGCTTAACGTAACACCGGGGTGTTACATACATACAAGGCAAAGACCGTTCTCGCCGAGCGGAGGCGTGGGGGGCAACGAAATACCACGGGTTTACTTGGAGGCCCCGTCTCCTACCGCCGAAGATGATACGGTGCATCCCCGTGACCGCTACGGAACTGTGCGGCGCTGTTGTCCGACTTGAGGGGAATCTGCACGGCGTGTCCTGGTGTAACACCCCCGGTGTTACGTTAACCTAAACCTGCCATGTCATCATAAGCATTGCATAAGCATTCACAATTAGAGGACCCTAATGTGAATAACTAAAATGAGTTTATTCGGTTCTAGGGCTGTTTTGCGCTTATTTTATATCGCATGTGTATGTGTATATCACCAAACTTCACTCACAACTTTACTTTTGGTTTATAAAAGCAATCAATTAAAACTAACCTTGTTGCTTGCAAGTGCTTGGCTAACCCTAACTCACATCTCAAACATGTTTTACAAGCCAATGATGCAAAAGAAAGAATCAAAATTGAAATGGGAATTCAAATTCTAACCCTAGCTAGAAATGGCTAAGTGTTGGGGTTCGAATATCATTTTCAATTTTGAGGAGCTAACCATAATTAATTTTCCAAATAAAAGTTGCTAACCAATAGCACTATTTCAAAGTATGAACTTTGTACTTTGAAAATGTACTATTGATTGGTTTTGAAAAGTACCACAACATCATTAATTAATTGCCCAAAGTTTGAATTTGAAATTCCTTTTCAAAACCCTAACTTTCAAAAGGTATTTTACCCCCTTTCTTAATTGTGCTCAAAATATTTAAAATTTGGGAAAACTTCAAAAATACAGTTTGTGCATCTCTTTGAGCTCTACAAGTTTGGTAAATAAAGTTTTTCAAGTTTTTGAATAAAATTTTAAGTAATTTCAAAAGTTCTTTAAATTAGAAAATGTCCCCTTTTGTATTTTAAACCCCAATTCAAAAATTATTCAGTTTCATGAAAAACTTTCTAAATGAAAGTTGTAGATCTTGAAAAATGGAACAACTTTTATTTTTGGAGATTTTCATCTTTTATTCAAAATTTAAAAGTAATTTTGAAACCCTTAAAATTAAGGTTTTGCCCTCTTTTTGAATTTGAAATGCAAATTCAAGATTTATTTGAAATCTGACAAAACTTCTTAAATAAAAGTTGTAGAGAATTAAATTTTGCACAATCTGTATTTTGGGAATTTTTCATCTTTTATTCAAATTTCTGGAGTAATTTGGAAAGGGAGAAAAATCGACTTGTCGCGCTACAAGAACCAAGGGGGGTGCCACCTTGCCTCTCGCCCATGCCGCCGCTTGCCGGCGTCCGCCGTGGCCGCTCCGGCGTTTTCGCGCCGGGCGTGTTGCTGGCCGCGTGGCCGAGCTCGCGAAGGACCTAGCCAAGCTTGAGTTCGCTTTCTCCTCTTTATAAGCCGAGCACCGGCCGTCCTTTGCCTTCTTCTTTTCTTACGCTCGCCGCCGGCGATCTCCTCAAGGCCGCCAAAATTGGCGCGGTTCGTCGCTCCACCATCCTTGCCATCTTCTCCAACAGACCCGCCACCTCTAATTCACCGCCCAAGCCGGCTCTCGCCTTCCCACATCGCCTCGATCGTCCCGCGGGTGCCGTCTTCCCTAGGCCGGCGAGCTCGCCCGTGGTCACTCTTGCGCGGCCGAGGGCAAAACCGAGCCTCCCACGCTGAGACACACAATGATCCAACCGCCATGACCCCCACGGGGCTCATCGACCCGCCCGATTGGGTTCGTTGTTGCCTCCACCGAGCCGGAACGCTATTCTTGGCCCGTGGCGCGCGCGCCGACTCATCTTCACCGCGGCAACCACCACCCTGCTCCATCTCCGGCCGAACTAACTCAAGCATAGTGTTGTGGTGAGCACTCTCCATCTTCTCGAACCCCTCTAGTCCAATTGTGGTGGCTTAGCGGCAATATCGCCGTTGCGCCGGCCGCCAAGACGGGCTGATTTGAGCCGCCATGGCCACCGCCATCCTCTCAAGGCCACCAATTCGTCCAACCAACCTAGCGGCGTGGTGTGGCGTGGGTGTGGGGAGCGTGATGGTGGTTCTCCCCTTGTTTGGTCGGCTCACCGCCGGCGAGGAAGGCCGCCCGGCGTCACCCCAGGCCGCCGCCGCCCCCCCCCTGCTCGGTTCAAAAGAAGGAGGGAGAAGAAGGAGAGAAGTTGGGCCGGGCTGAGTTGGGCGAAATGGGCCGTGGCACGCCAGGGGAGAAGAAGAGAAGGTTTTCCCTTTTTCTTTTATGATTTAAAATGCTGATTTTGTTATTTATCATAACTAAATACTGTGGGCAATTAAAAATATAACAAAAATATATGTGTGATCCTCATGACCTGTAGTTTCATAGAAAAATATGTGTGCAGCATGTTAAGTAATTTTGTCATGTTTAATAATTGCATGTTTTAATTAAGAAATGTTTAGTGTTTGATTTTTGTAGAGCAATCTATTAATCCAAAAATCATGAAATTTTAGGGTTAAGCTTTTCATGTGAAAAGTAACCTCCACTAAAATTTTGGTAATGTTTGGAGCAAATTTGTTTTAATAACTAATTCTAGCCTTATTTAATGACTATGAAAATGGTTAATTAGACCATTAATTAAGTAATTAGTAACTTATTAATTTGTTAAGTGTTTTGTGGTTCTGTTTAAAGACCTTGGATCAGCTATCCCCTCTGGTCCATGGCATGTCATGCAAAGTTAGTAATAGAGTTTACTCACTTGATTAGTAAATGATTAAAAGAGTTAAGTAGCAATAATAGGATTCTTTTAGTTGTTTGCTTTTGATGTTGATTGAAGCCCATGTACCTATGTCACCCTTATGGTCCATGGCTTGATCGTATCCTGCTAGTATGATCCATCTTTACATGTGTAGTAATAGGCCAATCTCTTATTAGCAAGGTAATTAGCGGCTTTCAACGACCTAAAAAATGGTTAATAAATTAGTAATTAAACTTTAATCACTATTAGGGGTTGCATGAGTTTGGGATTGAGTGATGACCCTAGATCATTAATCCTAAATGACATTCGGCATTTTATGTTGCTTGCGTATCGTTAGTAGTCCATCGTCGTCGATGTTAATGATGATCTCTTAGCATCATTATACCATGAAGGAAAGTTGTACTCAAGATAATAATAAGTTGAGTTGTCTCATCCATATTGCATCATCTCGCATCGTGTCATGTCATTAAATATGCATCATTCTTTTTACGTATAGTTTACACGTGAGAGCGATGGGTTGCGATGGTCAAGTTTCAAAGAAGATCCGCGGTGATCCAACCCCGACAAGGTGAATCCACGGCGAGTTTGATGTCAAGACTAACAAGTTAACCTTCTCGCGCAACGCAGCAAGCCCCGGATGCATTCAAACCCGTCCTTGTATTTCGAAAGTTTTTATGATTTCATGTGATGATATAATGCATTAGGTGTAGGAGTTGTGTGCTATCCTACTTTGATGCATTTACCGTACCTTGTTACATTACCCCGTACACTTTTGATTTGAAATGCTTAGTTGCGCTTAGCCTTGCTACTAGTGTAGGTTTTGATAAATTGTTTTCAAAAGGTGATAACAATACTCCCCCGAAGGGAATTTACGAAAACCCGATGTTGCTTGTTGTTTATCCTTGTTCCGACGGGGTCAATGGTATACAACAAGAACATGATGATGAGTAACTCGAGACATCGGTGGAGTGACTTGCATCAGGAGGGGCTATTGCCCTGATGTAGTGTCGTCCACTTGTGTCGGTTAAGGACCGTCCGTTGCCTTGGCCCTTGGATCATGAGGTTATTGGATAGTACTAGTCGCATGCTAATGGCGGTAAGCTCCACTTGGACTATTCGTTACTAGAACGGACGATGGCGTGTACCCATCCTACGATGCGCACCGCCAAAGTGACCGAGCGGTCGTAGGGAGGTGGTGTCTTTGTACACCCGTTCTAGTATGGAGAAATCTAAGCGTTGAGTTGATGTATGTAAGATGTTGAGTCCCTGCATACATCGTGTGGCTAGGAAGCCCCAATTTGGGTATATTAAGTGATTCGAATCGTCGGTGCTCCACGATATGGGAGACTTGATCCTTGCACCAGCATCGTAGTAATGAGGAAAGTTGCTGAGTATGGAAAGTTTTAGAAATCGAGATCTTGCTTGACAAGTGATTGCTCTAGACTAGGATAACCTAGATGGATAGCTTAATGTTTAATGAAAATATCAGATAAGAAAGAATAGTAAGGATCAACATTAGTCGCTTCTCCGCAAAGGTGTCCTTGATTCTTGCTAAAGCCTTACCTTGATTCCTATCAGCCAGCATTCCTGAGTCTTCTCCCCTCTTTTCCGTCGGGTAAGTCTTGCGGAGTACTTTTGTACTCGGGGGTTTGTTTGACCCCATTGCAGGTGTGGACTAGTGTTCTTGACTTTGGTCATACCGGTGGGCTTGACATGATCGAATATCTTCCGTGTACAAAGTTCTTTTCTCGCTTCCGTAAACCCAGTTAAGTTTTGTTTAATCAAACTCGATCAAGTGTTGTAATCTTCTTTGTAAATCTTCCGCTACTCTGTTATGTTTATAAAAACCGTTGTAATACTACAATATCTTGTAAGAAGTCGATCTTGGCGGATCGTGGTTTCATCGGGGTTTCACCCGACAGAGCTTTTTAAGTTATGTGGTACACAAGTATGGCTGACAGAGGTCTTAGGGACATTGTCGGTGCTTGTGGGCCATATAATTTAGAAGGTTCTGCCACAGAATGGTATCAGAGCAATTCTTACAAAGATACTTGTAGTGTTACTTTGCGAAAACTTCAAAATGGATTTACAATTAAAAGTTTTTGATAAAATAATGTTAAAACTTGTCTTACGTTCATCCTAAAGTTCTTTGCAAGCTACCAAGAAGGCTTTTCGGAAAATCCTGAGCAACCACGTTGAAGAATCTTCGAATCTTCTCGAGGAAGTCCAATGAAGAAGCAACTTCGTCAACAATACCCTGCCGAGAGTCTTCCTGTACCCCGTCTCACTCTGCAAGACTAGTGTATAAAGTATTGCCCTATAGTGAGTTGTGAGTGGTGTACTAACTAACATCGTGAAGACGTATAGAACGAGCATGCATCATACCTATCAAATAAAATAAAGGTCACATGTCCTTCCTTAATCCAACAATAGCTATTGTTCGCATAGCTATTAAGATCCCCTTTGATCTCGTCCTGTATCATGATTCGCTAAGGAACTTTTGCTTAGCAAATCTCTGAAGATAACTTTGGCTTCTTCATCTATGCATGTGTCTTACCTTGGTCTTTCTAATTTCAACACATGCCAATTTTCTTAACCTCATCATTTCGATACGTGTCGTGTGGGAGTTGCCGAAATTGTGTTTTATGGTAGTACCCTGATCCACGATCCCGATACAACGTCGAAACCTGGGGTCTCCTGTGTGCTACAGCCACATGAGTTACTGCTGGGCGCTCGTTTGTATCGAGATCAATGATCATCCTCCATCATATTCCACCATTAAGGTACTCTCTTGGGATTATTTTTTTTTCAAAATCCCAACTCCTTGTATATTCTCAACTTATTTCTTGTGTATTCTACATTCACTAAGCTTTCACCTCGCATCCATATCGTAATCTTGGTTGTACCCTTGAAACCAACTTTCTTGCCTTGTGAACTTTTTGAAACTTAATGTGTTTGACACGTTTCCTTTTCCATTACTCAAACCCCACCCTTTTTAGGCCTTTTCTAATGTGTGTCATCTTGACCTTTTAGTCTTGACACATGATACTTTGTTGACCTAGTCACTTCAAAATGTCTTATATTGGAGATCTTTGCAATAGTGCGTTATCTTGGTATCTCGACCCGTCGTGACTATGCTACTATGTTCGGAAACTAGGATTTCCTAGAGGGCACTACTAGCATAGTCGGTGTTCCGATCTGAGGTAACCCACTATTCTTTGTATTCTTTCTTTAATCCCTATATACGTAGTTCTGTAGATACTCTCACCACCAATAGCTATCTCTTGATTTTAGTAGGCCAACCCAAACCCTTTGTTTTATGAATTTCTTACAAGTCCATATACTTAATACATTTCCTTTTCTATTACTTAACCCAAGCCTTGAATCTCGGGGACGAGATTCCATTAAAAATGGGATATAATGTAACACCCCCGGTGTTACGTTAACCTAAACCTGCCATGTCATCATAAGCATTGCATAAGCATTCACAATTAGAGGACCCTAATGTGAATAACTAAAATGAGTTTATTCGGTTCTAGGGCTGTTTGCGCTCTTTTATATCGCATGTGTATGTGTATATCACCAAACTTCACTCACAACTTTACTTTTGGTTTATAAAAGCAATCAATTAAAACTAACCTTGTTGCTTGCAAGTGCTTGGCTAACCCTAACTCACATCTCAAACATGTTTTACAAGCCAATGATGCAAAAGAAAGAATCAAAATTGAAATGGGAATTCAAATTCTAACCCTAGCTAGAAATGGCTAAGTGTTGGGGTTCGAATATCATTTTCAATTTTGAGCAGCTAACCATAATTAATTTTCCAAATAAAAGTTGCTAACCAATAGCACTATTTCAAAGTATGAACTTTGCACTTTGAAAGTGTACTATTGATTGGTTTTGAAAAGTACCACAACATCATTAATTAATTGCCCAAAGTTTGAATTTGAAATTCCTTTTCAAAACCCTAACTTTCAAACGGTATTTTACCCCCTTTCTTAATTGTGCTCAAAATATTCAAAATTTGGGAAAACTTCAAAAATACAGTTTGTGCATCTCTTTGAGCTCTACAAGTTTGGTAAATAAAGTTTTTCAAGTTTTTGAATAAAATTTTAAGTAATTTCAAAAGTTCTTTAAATTAGAAAATGTCCCCTTTTGTATTTTAAACCCCAATTCAAAAATTATTCAGTTTCATGAAAAACTTTCTAAATGAAAGTTGTAGATCTTGAAAAATGGAACAACTTTTATTTTTGGAGATTTTCATCTTTTATTCAAAATTTAAAAGTAATTTTGAAACCCTTAAAATTAAGGTTTTGCCCTCTTTTTTGAATTTGAAATGCAAATTCAAGATTTATTTGAAATCTGACAAAACTTCTTAAATGAAAGTTGTAGAGAATTAAATTTTGCATAATCTGTATTTTGGGAATTTTTCATCTTTTATTCAAATTTCTGGAGTAATTTGGAAAGGGAGAAAAAAATCGACTTCTTTGCTACAAGTAACCAACGGGGGGTGCCACCTTGCCTCTCGCCCATGCCGCGCTTGCCGGCGTCGCCGTGGCCGCTCCGTTTTCGCGCCCGGACGTGTTGCTGGCGGCGTGGCCGAGCTTCGCGAAGGACCTAGCCAAGCTTGAGTTCGCTTTCTCCTCTTTATAAGGCCGAGCACCGGCCGCCACCGCCTTCTTCTTTTCTTACGCTCATCGCCGGCGATCTCCTGCGCCGCCAAAATTGGCGCTGGTTCGTCGCTCCACCATCCTTGCCATCTTCTCCAACAGACCCGCCACCTCCTAATTCACCGCCCAAGCCCGGCTCTCGCCTTCCCACATCGCCTCGGTCGTAAAGCGCGGCGTCGCCGTCTTCCCTAGGCCGGCGAGCTCCGCCGTGGTCACTCCCACCGCGGCCGGGGCAAAACCGAGCCTCCCACGCTAAGACACACGATGATCCAACTTCGCCATGACCCCACGGGGCTCATCGACCCACCAGTTGGGTTCGTTCTTTGCCTCCACCGAGCCGAACGCTATTGCGCCGCCGTGAGCGCCGCCGACTCATCTTCACCGCGGCAACCACCCTGCCGCTCCATCTCGGCCGAACTAACTCAAGCATAGTGTTGTGGTGAGCACTCTCCATCTTCTCCGAACCCCCTCTAGTCCAATTGTGGGCGCTTAGCGGCAATATCGCCGTTGCGCCGTTGCCCGGCACGGCCCGAGCCGCCATGGCCACCGCCATCCCTCTCGGGCCACTAATTCGTCCAACCAACCTAGCAGCGTGGTGCTGGCGTGGGTGTGGGGGGCGTGATGGTGGTTCTCCCCTTTCTTTGGTCGGCTCACCGGGCCGGGGCGGGGAAGGCCGCCGGCGTCACCCCAGGCCGCCGGCGTCGCCCTCCCCCCCGCTCGGTTCAAAAAGAAGGAGGGAGAAGGAGAGAAGTTGGGCCGGGCTGAGTTGGGCCGAAATGGGCCGTGCCACGGCCCAGGGAGAAGAAGAGAAGGTTTTCCCTTTTTCTTTTATGATTTAAAATGCTGATTTTGTTATTTATCCTAACTAAACACTGTGGGCAACTAAAAATATAACAAAAATATATGTGTGATCCTCATGACCTGTAGTTTCATAGAAAAATATGTGTGCAGCATGTTAAGTAATTTTGTCATGTTTAATAATTGCATGTTTTAATTAAGAAATGTTCAGTGTTTGATTTTTGTAGAGCAATCTATTAATCCAAAAATCATGAAATTTTAGGGTTAAGCTTTTCATGTGAAAAGTAACCTCCACTAAAATTTTGGTAATGTTTGGAGCAAATTTGTTTTAATAACTAATTCTAGCCTTATTTAATGACTATGAAAATGGTTAATTAGACCATTAATTAAGTAATTAGTAACTTATTAATTTGTTAAGTGTTTTGTGGTTCTGTTTAAAGACCTTGGATCAGCTATCCCCTCTGGTCCATGGCATGTCATGCAAAGTTAGTAATAGAGTTTACTCACTTGATTAGTAAATGATTAAAAGAGTTAAGTAGCAATAATAGGATTCTTTTAGTTGTTTGCTTTTGATGTTGATTGAAGCCCATGTACCTATGTCACCCTTATGGTCCATGGCTTGATCGTATCCTGCTAGTATGATCCATCTTTACATGTGTAGTAATAGGCCAATCTCTTATTAGCAAGGTAATTAGTGGCTTTCAACGACCGTAAAAAATGGTTAATAAATTAGTAATTAAACTTTAATCACTATTAGGGGTTGCTTGAGTTTGGGATTGAGTGATGACCCTAGGTCATTAATCCTAAATGACCTTCGGCATTTTATGTTGCTTGCGTATCGTTAGTCCATCGTCGTCGATGTTAATGATGATCTCTTAGCATCATTATACCATGAAGAAAAGTTGTACTCAAGATAATAATAAGTTGAGTTGTCTCATCCATATTGCATCATCTCGCATCGTGTCATGTCATTAAATATGCATCATTCCTTTACGTATAGTTTACACGTGAGAGCGATGGGTTGCGATGGTCAAGTTTCAAAGAAGATCCGCGGTGATCCAACCCTGACAAGGTGAATCCACGACGAGTTTGATGTCAAGACTAACAAGTTAACCTTCTTCTCGCAACGCAGCAAGCCCCGGATGCATTCAAACCCGTCCTTGTATTTTGAAAGTTTTTATGATTTCATGTGATGATATAATGCATTAGGTGTAGGAGTTGTGTGCTATCCTACTTTGATGCATTTACCGTACCTTGTTACATTACCACGTACACTGTTTTGATTTCGAAATGCTTAGTTGCGCTTAGCCTTGCTACTAGTGTAGGTTTTGATAAATTGTTTTCAAAAGGTGATAACAATACTCCCTGAAGGGAATTTACGAAAACCTGATGTTGCTTGTTGTTTATCCTTGTTCGACGGGGTCAATGGTATACAACAAGAACATGATGATGAGTAACTTCGAGACGTCGGTGGAGTGACTTGCATCGGGGGGGCTATTGCCCCGATGTAGTGTTGTCCACTTGTGTCGGTTAAGGACCGTCCGTTGCCTTGGCCCTTGGATCATGAGGTTATTGGATAGTACTAGTCGCATGCTAATGGCGGTAAGCTCCACTTGGACTATTCGTTACTAGAACGGACAGTAGCGTGTACCCATCCTACGATGCGCACCGCCAAAGTGACCGAGCGGCCGTAGTGTGGCAGAACCTTCTAAATTACATGGCCCACAAGCACCTGACATTGTCGTTAAGACCTTTGTCAGCCGTACTTGCGTACCATATAACCTAGAATGTTCTGTCGGGTGAACCCCCGATAAACCACGTTTCCTCCAGGATCGATACTTATAGAGACATCACAGTATTACAACAGTTTTCATACAAAATACCAGAGTAGCGGAAGACTTACAATAACTTAATTTACAAAACTTTTATCAAACTTATACAAACCAGAGTAGCATTATTACAAAACAGCGGAAGTATCATTACTTAACTTTATTACACTCACGCAACGAAAGTGCCCTGCCCACGGGCCACACAATCTATTCCTCGTCGGTCACTTCATCAACGACCGTCATGCGGCAAGGGTCAGAACACACTTGCTCACGCGGTTCACCCGCAATGGGGTTGAACAAACCCCGAGTACAAAAAGTACTCCGCAAGACTTACCCGACCAAAAATTGGGGAGAAAACTTCGGGGAATCTTTGGCTAATAGGAATCAAGGTAAGGCTTTAGCAAAATCAAATGACACCTTTGCAAAAAGAGACTAAGCCAGTCCTTATTTTACTACATCAATCACTTGTCAACCATGTATCGGATTCAAAACTTTCCATCATCCACTTCCATGATTACTACGATGTTTGGTGCGAGGATCACGGCTCCCCATATCGTGGAGCACACGACGATTCGAATCGCTTTATATACCCAAATTGGGGCTTCCTAGCCACACGATGTATGCAGGACCAAACATCTCACATACATCAACTCACACTTGCATTTCTCCCTGCCAGAACGGATCCTAGCCACGAGAGTACAAGACACCATTTTCCTACGCCGTCGGTCACAACCGCCGACGGGTATACCCGTAGTATGGGTACACGCTACTTCCCGTGCCGGTTGTCCGTTCTCGCATGGATCATACGAGGGAGCTTACCGCCATTAGCATGCGACTAGTACTATCCAATAACCTCATGATCCAAGGGCCAAGGCAACGAACGGTGCTTAACCGACTCACAAGTGGGCGACACTACACCGGGGCACTAGCCCCTCCCCGGTGCAAGTCACTCCACCCGGTCTCAATTTACTCATCATCATGCTCTTGTTGCGTACCCTTTGACCCGATCAAAGTGAAGGGATACCAACCAAGTAACATCAGGTTTTCATAATTGCCCTCAACGGGGATTTTGTTATCACACTTCGAAAACATTTTATTTATAAAGCCTATGCTATCAGCCAGAGCGAAGCGTATACTAAGCATTTTATAAATCAAAACAGGTATCGAGGATAATATATCAAGGTAATCGTAAATGCATCAAAGTAGGATATCACACAACTCCTAACACCTAATGCATCATCTCGGGAACATAAAATATAAAGCTTTTGAGAAATACAAGGGAGGGTCCGAATGCATCCGGGGCTTGCCTTGGGGCTCGGCGGTTAGGATTAGCGATGGCACCGCCGAGATCAAGGCCAATCTCCTCACGCCCGAACACCTTCTTGGGACGGCACGGCTACACGATTGAGATGCATGATTACGATGCAAAGTAATAAAAGAGCATGCGATAATGATGCAACGATTGTTAACCGATCTTGAGTACAACTTTCCTTCACGGTATAGTTGCACTAAGAAGGTATGACTAGCGTCGGCGATGACGGACTAACGATACGCAATCAACATAAAATGCCGAAGGTCATTAGGGTTAATGACCTAGGGTCATCACTCAATCCTAAAATCAAGCAACACTAACAGTGATTAAAGGTGATTACTAATTTATTGACCATTTTTACAGTCGTTGAAAGCCACTAATTAACTTGCTAATTAGGGATTAATTAAACTCTAATTAACCACATGATTAATTAATTAAACATTAATTAAACAAGGTATTAATTAAGCATAATACAAAACTTAGTCAAAACTTAACCAAACTTCATAATTAAGATCATCATCACCTAATTAGCACACAAAACAAAATTCATAATTTTTGGACTTATATTTTAATTATTAAAAATCATGGAAGTTGCATTTATCAATTAAAGAGCAATTTATTGCATATGCAAAAGTTACTCAAAAAGCAAAAGTTAGCATTTTTTTCTGGTGTAGAGCTTCACTCAAGGAGCACAGAGAATATTTTTGCACATTTTTACTTGCCCAAACGAAATTGTAATAAAAAGATGAAAAACAGGGAATGAAATTCATTTTGGAAAAAAGAAAACTTCTTTCTTCTCTAGCTGGACCGAGCCACGGCCCATCAGCCCGATGGCGGCCCGGCCAGCCAGCGCGGGGCTGCTCAGCGCCGGCCTTGGCCGCGCGCGCCCCTTCTCCCTCGGCCGACAGGCGGGCCCCGCTGTCGCCCCTTTCTTCCTCCTCCCTCTCCTTTTTCTTTTCTCCGGCGCCACAGTGCCGGCGGCACGATGGGCGACAGTGTTTCGCCGGCGACGATCCTCCGGCGAAACCGGCGCACCAACACACACTCTCATCACCGCGGTCTCAACGAGCTACGGTGCAGATCGCGGCGCCTCACCGGAACATGTACGGCGGCGGTCGCGGCGGCTCGGTGGCACGCGGCTCACAGCGGCCGAAGCCTCCGGAGCACCACCGACGAAACCGAGCACTCCAGTGTGAGCAGCAGCCCGAGGTGAACACGACATGACACGAAAAAGACTCAAAGCAGGGCCGGAGGGTGATGAACGGCGAGGCTTACAGCGGCGGCGGATCACCGGAGCAGAAGAAGGGAAACGACGACGCGAACGCGATTCCGGCGACCTCACGACAATTCGACTGGCTCGGCAGGCGCGCAAAAGAGTTGCGGGGCTGGGTGCAAGGCGAATCGGACGTCGACGACGTGTGGTGCTCAAATTTTGCAATGGACCAAGGTGATCGCGCGCGACGACGGGAGAAGAAAGAAGACGTCGACGGCCGCCAAGACCGCTTTTTTATAGGGAAAGGATCGGTCGAGGAGGAAACCAGGGCCTTCGCGACCTTGCCCAACTGGTTGGCCGCGCGTGAAACCGGGGAAGGCGTGGGAGAAAGCCACGGCGACGCCGGCGGCAGCTCGGCATGGGCAAGGGTGAGGTGTCCCCCCCTGTTCTTTGTAGCGGTGCCAACTCAAGCACTTCCCTTTTCAAATTACTCCAAAATTTTAAACTACACTCAAAATTCTTCCAAAATACAGATTGCACAAAACTTATTGCTCTACAACTTTCATTAAAGGAGTTTTGTCAGGAATCAAATATTTTTGAAAATGAAGTTTGAATTTGAAAAAGGGTTCAAATTCCCATTTCTAGAATTTCAAAATTACTTTTAAATTTTGAATAAAAGATGAAAATCTCCAAAAATAAAAGTTATTTCATTTCTCAAGATCTACAACTTTCATTTAGGAAGTTTTTCATGAAAACAAATAATTTTTGAATTAGAGTTTAAAACTCAAAAGGGGGCATTTTGCAATTCAAACAACTTTTGAAATTACTTCAAATTCTATTCAAAAACTTGAAAAACTTTATATACCAAAGTTGTAGAGCTCAAAGAGATGCACAAACTGTATTTTTGAAGTTTTCCCAAATTTTGAATATTTTGAGGTGAAATTGTAAAAGGGGCAAAAAGGCTTTTAAATTTTGGATTTTGAAAAGGATTTTCAAATTGGATTTTTGGGCAATTAATTCATGATATTGTGGAACTTTTCAAAACCCAACCAATAGCATACTTTCAAAGTACAAACTTCATACTTTGAAATGGTGCCATTGGTTAGCAACTTTATTTAGAAAATCAATTATGGTTAGCTCCCTCCAAAATTGAAAATGAATTTCAAGTTTCAACACTTAACCAAATGTGGAAGGTGTTGGCATTTGAATCCCATTTCCAATTTTTGTTCTTGCTTTGCATCATTTGACTTATGAAACATAGTTGGGGTGTGAGTCAGAGTTAGCCAAACACTTGTACACATCAAAGTTCACTTTAGTTGATTGCTTTTATAAACAGGAATCAAACATGTGAATGGAGTTTAAATGATAAACACATACACATACGATATAAAAGAGCTCAAACAACACCCTAGAATTGTAAACTCATTTTAATTGTTTTCCTTAGGGTTTGCTAATCATGAATGCTTATGCAATGATGATGATGACATGGCGGAGTTTAGGTTAACGTAACAGGGGTGTTACATTATATTCCCTTTAAAAGGAATCTCGTCCCCGAGATTCAAAGCTTAGGGCTAAGTAATGGAAAAGGAAATGTATCAAGTAGACACACCTTACATGGTTTCATAAGGGAGGTAGAAGGGTTCATATTACAAGTCTCATGTTTTTGAGAAAGTCGCAATTCTTAGAAACGAACCGTGACTTAGAAGAAAGAAGGAGGAAACTCCGGGAAAGGCTTATTCAAGAATTCCTCTAGGAATACGTCGGGAAACTCACGACCACAGGTATATCCTTGATTTCTTGTACTGAGGTGGCATGAATTGTCTCCACTGCTCTCTTAGGAGTTGGGAATTGAATAAGAAGTGGGGACTGGTTATCAGGTAGAAATAACTTAATGGTTCTAGTCAGTACATCAATCACAGCGCCATCTTGTAGAAAGAAAGAAAGAAGAGATAGAACCTATAAGAGTGAGATTCTTAGGGCTAGTAAGAATAGGATTGATTTTACTTAGCCCAACCACTTTTGAACGGGAATTCAGTGTTAAACATATGAATTAAACATGATGCATGATCGAACCTACGGATCAAACAAAAGACTTTTTAAAGTAACATAAGCATTCTTTTAATAATATAGGGCAAAAAGGAAAACAACATGATACTCCGCTTAAAACTCTTTTAAATAGCACCTAGAAAGGCTACTAGGAAGAATTAAGACGGAGCAGTAAAACAATTTGGACCAAACCACATTTAACTTTGGATCCAAAACATTTTGAAGTTTTTTAAAAGTAATATTGTGAGTATCTTTGTAAATACCGCTCGATACCCTCGTGGCGAACCTTCTAAATTACATGGCCCACAAGCACCGACATTGTCCTTAAGACCTTTGTCGGCCGCATTTGCTTGCGTACCATATAACCTAGAATGTTACGTCGGGTGAACCCCCAATAAACCACGTTTCCTCCGGGATCGATACTTACGAGACATCACAAGATTACAACGGTTTTCATACAAAATACCGAGTAGCGGAAGACCTACAATAACTTAATTTACAAAATTTTTATCAAACTTATACAAACCAGAGTAGCATTATTACAAAAACAAAGCGGAAGTATCATTACTTAACTTTATTACACTCACGCAACGAAAGTGCCACGCCCACAGGCCACACAATCTATTCCTCGTCGGTCACTTCATCAACGGCCGTCATGCAAAGCAAGGGCCGTAACACACTTGCTCACGCGGTTCACCCGCAATGAGGGGTTGAACAAACCCTGAGTACAAAAAGTACTCCGCAAGACTTACCCGACCAAAAATTGGGGAGAAAACTCAGGAATGCTGGCTAATAGGAATCAAGGTAAGGCTTTAGCAAGATCAAATGACACCTTTGCAAAAGAGACTAAGCCAGTCCTTATTTTACTACATCAATCACTTGTCAACCATGTATCGGATTCAAAACTTTCCATCATCCACTTCCATGATTACTACGATGCTGGTGCGAGGATCACGGCTCCCATATCGTGGAGCACACGACGATTCGAATCGCTTTATATACCCAAATTGGGGCTTCCTAGCCACACGATGTATGCGAGGACCAAACATCTCACATACATCAACTCACACTTGCATTTCTCCCCGCCGAACGGATCCTAGCCACGAGAGTACAAGTACACCATTTTTTTTCTACGCCGTCACCACAACCGTCGACGGGTATACCCATAGAATGGGTACACGCTACTTCCCGTGCCGGTTGTCCGTTCTCGCATGGATCATACGAGGGAGCTTACCGCCATTAGCATGCGACTAGTACTATCCAATAACCTCATGATCCAAGGGCCAAGGCAACGAACGGTGCTTAACCGACTCACAAGTGGACGACACTACACCGGGGCACTAGCCCCTCCCGGTGCAAGTCACTCCACCCGGTCTCAATTTACTCATCATCATGCTGCTCTTGTTGCGTACCCTTGACCCGATCAAAGTGAAGGGATACCAACCAAGAACATCGGGTTTTCATAATTGCCCTCAACGGGGATTTTGTTATCACACTTCGAAAACATTTTATTTATAAAGCCTATGCTATCGCCAGAGCGAAAGCGTATACTAAGCATTTTATAAATCAAAACAGGTATCCAGGATAATATATCAAGGTACTGTAAATGCATCAAAGTAGGATATCACACAACTCCTAACACCTAATGCATCATCTCAGGAACATAAAATATAAAGCTTTTCGAAATACAAGGGAGGGTCCTGAATGCATCCAGGGGCTTGCCTTGGGGCTCGACGGTTAGGATTAGCGATGGCAATCGCCGAGATCGGGGCCAATCTCCTCACGCCGAACACCTTCTTCAGGCGACGGCACGGCTACACGATTGAGATGCATGATTACGATGCAAGAATAAAAGAGCATGCGATAATGATGCAACGATTGTTAACCGATCTTGAGTATAACTTTCCTTCACGGTATAGTTGCACTAAGAAGGTATGACTAGCGTCGACGATGACGGACTAACGATACGCAATCAACATAAAATGCCGAAGGTCATTAGGGTTAATGACCTAGGGTCATCACTCAATCCCAAAATCAAGCAACACTAACAGTGATTAAAGGTGATTACTAATTTATTGACCATTTTTACAGTCGTTGAAAGCCACTAATTAACTTGCTAATTAGGGATTAATTAAACTCTAACTAACCACATGATTAATTAATTAAACATTAATTAAACAAGGTATTAATTAAGCATAATACAAAACTTAGTCAAAACTTAACCAAACTTCATAATTAAGATCATCATCACCTAATTAGCACACAAAACAAAATTCATAATTTTTGGACTTATATTTTAATTATTAAAAATCATGGAAGTTGCATTTATCAATTAAAAGAGCAATTTATTGCATATGCAAAAGTTACTCAAAAAGCAAAGTTAGCATTTTTCTGGTGTAGAGCTTCACTCAAGGAGCACAGAGAATATTTTTGCACATTTTTACTTGCCCAAACGAAATTGTAATAAAAAGATGAAAAACAGGGAATGAAATTCATTTTGGAAAAAGAAAACTTCTTTCTTCTCTGGCTGGACCGAGCCACGCCCATCAGCCCAATAGCGGCCCAGCCAGCCCAGCAAGAGGCTTGCTCACGCGCGCAGGCGCGCGCCCCTTCTCCCTCTGCAGGCGGACAGGTGCCCCGCTGTCGGCCCTTTCTTTCCTCCTCCCTCTCCTTTTTTTTCTCCGGCGCCACAAGTGCCGGCGGACGCGATGGCGACGGTGCCACGGCGACGATCCTTCGGCGAAACCGACCGCACCAACACACTCCTCTCATCACCGCGGTCTCAACGAGCTACGGTATGGCTGCGGCGCCTCCACCGGAACATGCACGGGGCGGGGCGGCCGCGGCGGCGGTGGCGGCTCACGGCCGGCCGAAGCCTCCCGGAGCACCACCGACGAAACCGAAAGCACTCCAGTTGTGAGCAAAGCAGCCCGAGGCTTAACACCACATGACACGAAAAAGACTCAAAGCAGGGCCGGAGGGTGATGAACGGCGAGGCTTACAAATGCGGCGGATCACCGGAGCGTAAGAAGGGAAACGACGACGCGAACGCTGATTCCGGCGACCTCACGACAATTCGACCTCGGCAGCGCCAAGAAAAGAGTTGCGGGCTGGGTGCAAGGCGAATCGGACGCCGACGACGTGTGGTGCTCGAATTTTGCAAGTGGACCAAGGTGATCGGCGCCGGCGATGTGGAGAAGAAAGAAGACGCCGACACGGCCAAGATCGCTTTATAGGGAAAGGATCGGTCGAGGAGGAAACTGTGGCCTTCGCGACCTTGCCCAACTGGTTGGCCGCGCGTGAAACCGGGAAGGCGCGGGAGAAAGCCACGCGATGCCGGGCGGCAGCTCGGCATGGGCAAGGGTGAGGTGTCCCCCCCAGGTTCATCAGAAAGCAAAGTGCCAACTCAAAGACTTCCCTTTTCAAATTACTCCAAAATTTTAAACTACACTCAAAATTCTTCCAAAATACAGATTGCACAAAACTTATTGCTCTACAACTTTCATTAAAGGAGTTTTGTCAGGAATCAAATATTTTTGAAAATGAAGTTTGAATTTGAAAAAGGGTTCAAATTCCCATTTCTAGAATTTCAAAATTACTTTTAAATTTTGAATAAAAGATAAAAATCTCCAAAAATAAAAGTTATTTCATTTCTCAAGATCTACAACTTTCATTTAGGAAGTTTTTCATGAAAACAAATAATTTTTGAATTAGAGTTTAAAACTCAAAAGGGGGCATTTTGCAATTCAAACAACTTTTGAAATTACTTCAAATTCTATTCAAAAAACTTGAAAAACTTTATATACCAAAGTTGTAGAGCTCAAAGAGATGCACAAACTGTATTTTTGAAGTTTTCCTAAATTTTGAATATTTTGAGGTGAAATTGTAAAGGGGCAAAAAGGCTTTTAAATTTTGGATTTTGAAAAGGATTTTCAAATTGGATTTTTGGGCAATTAATTCATGATATTGTGGAACTTTTTTCAAACCCAACCAATAGCATACTTTCAAAGTACAAACTTCATACTTTGAAATGGTGCCATTGGTTAGCAACTTTTATTTAGAAAATAAATTATGGTTAGCTCCCTTTAAATTGAAAATGAATTTCAAGTTTCAACACTTAACCAAATGTGGAAGGTGTTGGCATTTGAATCCCATTTCCAATTTTTGTTCTTGCTTTGCATCATTTGACTTATGAAACATAGTTGGGGTGTGAGTCGAGAGTTAGCCAAACACTTGTACACATCAAAGTTCACTTTAGTTGATTGCTTTTTATAAACAGGGAATCAAACATGTGAATGGAGTTTAAATGATAAACACATACACATACGATATAAAAGAGCTCAAACAACACCCTAGAATTGTAAACTCATTTTAATTATTTTCCTTAGGGTTTGCTAATCATGAATGCTTATGCAATGATGATGATGACATGGCAGGTTTAGGTTAACGTAACACCGGGGGTGTTACACGTAGGGAGGTGGTGTACTGTACACCCGTTCTAGTATGGAGAAATCTAAGCGTTGAGTTGATGTATGTAAGATGTTGAGTCCTGCATACATCGTGTGGCTAGGAAGCCCCAGCTGGGTATATTAAGTGATTCGAATCGTCGGTGCTCCACGATATGGGAGACTTGATCCTTGCACCAGCATCGTAGTAATGAGGAAAGTTGCTGAGTATGGAAAGTTTTAGAAATCGAGATCTTGCTTGACAAGTGATTGCTCTAGACTAGGATAACCTAGATGGATAGCTTAATGTTTAATGAAAATATCAGATAAGAAAGGATAGTAAGGATCAACATTAGTCGCTTCTCCGCAAAGGTGTCCTTGATTCTTGCTAAAGCCTTACCTTGATTCCTATCAGCCAGCATTCCTGAGTCTTCTCCCCTCTTTTCCGTCGGGTAAGTCTTGCGGAGTACTTTTGTACTCAGGGTTTGTTTGACCCCTGTTGCAGGTGTGGACTAGTGTTGCTGACTTTGGTCATACCAGTGGGCTTGACATGATCGAATATCTTCCGTGTACAAAGTTCTTTTCTCGCTTCCGTAAACCCAGTTAAGTTTTGTTTAATCAAACTCTGATCAAGTGTTGTAATCTTCTTTGTAAATCTTCCGCTACTCTGTTATGTTTATAAAAACCGTTGTAATACTACAATATCTTGTAAGAAGTCGATCTTGGCGGATCGTGGTTTCATCGGGGTTTCACCCGACAGAGCTTTTTAAGTTATGTGGTACACAAGTATGGCTGACAGAGGTCTTAGGGACATTGTCGTGCTTGTGGGCCATATAATTTAGAAGGTTTACGCCACACACCGCCCCGTCTCTGGGGACGGGGCCGGACTCCGACCCCCCGCGATGGGTAGGGGTCGGGCGAATCGGAGTTTATCCGTGGGGTCGATCCCCCCGGTAGCTTTTACCCCGTGGGCTTTGGGTGGATTTGATGGGTTGCTTGTCGGGGCTGAGCGCCGGGACCTCACACCGCTGGCCGGGCCGCGAGCACCTCGATCCCGGGCGTGGTGATTTTGTTTTTGAAAGTCGTTTAATCCCGATCCTTAGAGGGCCGTGGTTTTGACCCTCAACAGTAGCCCCCAAGCATGGAGTGGGACTGGATGTTCCTCTCCATGCTAGACTTGTCCTGCCAAGGGAACGACAGAGGGGTTTTCTGAATATTCTCCTTGGTGGGTGCGCGCGAGCGCACCTGCCGGGCGTAGCCCCCGAGCCTTTTGTAGAAGTGGTACACTCGTGCAGCAGGCTCGTAAAACCGTAGCCATGGCCCTACTGTTCCTGGTGGGTGCGCGCGAGCGCACCCGCCGGGTGTAGCCCCCGAGCCTTCTGTAGGAGTGGCACACTCGTGCAGAGGCTCAGAAGTTGTAGTTGTAACCCCTTAGTGTTGGTGTGTCTTCGCCGGGCGTGGCTGTATTTGGTGACAAGAAACGGATCCTGCCACTGAATACCGCATTATACAAATGTGATTTCCCGTTTTCACCGCAAGGGCATTATGGTTTTTGTTCCCGTCCCATTTCGGTGCCCGAGACGAGAACACCTAGAGGCTTCGTGGCCCTAGGTTAATGCTGCATCGGGGCACTTGACGCGGCGGTTTGAGTCCCACCGCGACGCGCATGATGCCACAATCGCAGTTATGGACGACGTGGAACGTCAAGAGGCGTTTTTGTCGGATCCACACAGGCGTCGGTCGCCTATTTAAGAAGGGCGTGGCGTGGTGAACGAAGCCAGCCTCCCTCTTCTTCATCCTCACTCCGCCTCCTAGCCACTTAGCACTTCCTCTCTTCTTCCCTTCGTCGCCGGCCGTTGCCAAGAGGGAGCGAGAGAAAGATGGACCGCGGGAAGCGCCCGGCTGAGGGAGGCTCATCGGAGGAGCCCCCGTGCGGCCGTCGCCGCATTCCCGGAGTGTGAGTGCGGCGCCTTTGATGGAAAAGAGGGTTTTTTTCACGATCTTGATCTTTCCGATGGAAGAGAGTTCGTTCTCATTTCTTGCCGAATGCTTGCCTTTGCGGGGTGATCTCAAAGCATCTTCGCCCCCTCGTCGCCCCTCCTTGACCGGCGACGCCGCGGATCAGGGGAGGAGCCTTTGGGGCCACCGCCAGAGACCGAGATCGCGGACGAGCTCCCGCCCCCCCGCCTCCCAGCGGTCATCGTCGCGCTCACCCGCTCCCGGAGGAGGAGGCGGAGGATGCTCGGGCCAACTTGGAGGAGGCCGACCAGGGGCGTGGCGGAGCCGACGGCCGAGCCTGTGGCCGTGCGCCCGGCGGCCAAGGCCATCGCGGGCCTATGTCCGGCCCCCGGCACCAACCTGGCGGAGCAGCTGAGCCGCGTGCTCGGCCACATCCCGCGATGTGACGCCCCACGGCGTCCGGCCACGGGGCGGCCTCCGCTGGCGGGCGAGAAGCGCCGGCGCTTCTCCCTGTGTCGACCTCCGGGGACTACATCGAGCCCCCGAGGGCGAGCGCATCGGGACCTCGAGCACCTGCCGCGCCAGTACGAGGGCGCCGCCGATGCCATTACGGAGGTGGTGACGGCGGAGGAGGTGATCCACGACGCGCCTTTGAGGCGCCGTGGTCTCCTCCCGGCCGGCGTGGCCCCTCGCCGCGACACTTCACCGGTCTTGCGTTCTCGGGTTGATCTCCATTGTCTTCTTGCAGGACATGTACCTAGACGCGCCAGACCGGTGGGCGCCTGCGCCTTCATGATCTTCTCCATGTTGGCGCCGACGGCAGTCATAGGCTTAGGGTAGCCACGCCATGGGCTTTTGTATAGCACCGCCGAGCTAGCTTTTGTGTTTAGGTTCGCCTACGAGGCGTTTTACTTTGTAACTTGTGAAGGAATGCTCACTTTCAACCGTCTGTCAAAGTTTATTTGTTGTCTTTGATCTTGGCGGTGTTCGAGAACATTGGAGCGATTATTTGAAGCGTGCCCATTTTTCGTTGGGGTTTTCTTGTTTTCGGTGAACAAGTAGCACCGCATTTTGGCTAGGGTTTTCTTCACCGAGGGTCCGGAAACGGACAAAGATGTCAAATCGAATCCAGCCGACCCCGGCTTCATGATTACGGCCTCCATCGTAGGCCTGTTTCGTAGGCGCGCCGCCCCGCCTCCTCAGTGGTCAACGCGGGACCCGAGGTTATCCAAGGGGTCGCTCCGAGACGGGCGCCACAGTAACCACGATGGGACGGGACGGGACCATCAGCACGCAGGGGCTGACGGTTGCACGCCCCTAAACGTAGTTAATGCGCCCAGGAAGCGTGCTCGTGCCTATCCGCCTGCGTGTGGACCCGGGGCACGTCGCCCACGTCCCCGAGAGCAGCGCAACGGACGGTTTGTTCCCCTTTTAAGGCGTTGAGGGGAAGGAAGAGGGTTTTTCCCTAGCCGCACTGTGCATCTTCTTCTCGCAGCTAGAAAGAAAAAGCCCCTGAGCCCTCTCTTTGCCTTTTTTGCTTCTTCCGCCGCCGCCGCCGCCAATCACTTGCGTTCTCGTCTCTCCGTGACTCACTTCCCACCTCGATGGCGAGCGAAGGCGTGCTCCCGTGGCTGCGCAGCACCGTGACGGTGCCGGAGATGGAACGCCTTGTGGCGGAGGGCGTTCTGCCGCCCTTGACGGAGGCGGAGGAGTGGGTTCTGCCGTTCGAGGATGATTCCCCTCGTCCGCCGATGGGATACGTTGTCTCCTTCGTGGCCTTCCATGAGCGGGACTCGGTGTTCCCGTCCACAACTTCGTGCACGGGATCCTCCAGCACTACGGCGTCGAGCTCCACCACCTGAATCCCAACGGGATTCTGCACATGGCGGTATTCGTCGCTTTGTGCGAGGGGTACCTGGGGATCCCGCCGCACTATGGGCTGTGGAAGTTCTTCTTCTCCGCGCAGCTGCTGAAGCGGTGGGCGAGGGAGAAGGACGATGTGCCGGAGTTCGACCTCCCTGCGGGGTGTACTGGCATTGCTCCCCGTGGGGAGCGCGCAAAGCTCTATGTGGACGTGAGAACATTCACGTCGAACCGCGGGTGGCATTCCGGGTGGTTCTACCTCAAGAACTCGAGGCGGCGCCGCTTCCCGATTTCTCCGACGTCTCATTCCAGGAACGCCCGCGGAGCTGGCGCGACGGGGTGAACAAGAAGGAGATCGAGAAACTCGAGCACCACCTGGAAGCCATCAGGATCTCACGGGGCCACGGTCTCACCGGGGCTTGTATTGTGGATGCCTGGCTCCAGCGAGGGGTGGCGTCGTTGATGTCTCGTCGCCTCCGGCTGTGGGAGATGGGCTCCGGGTCCGATCCCGTAGGCACGGTGCTTCGGGGAGGGCCATTCTTGGCCACCGCTGCTACTCGGCGCGTCCGACACTTGTTGGCGGCGCCGAAGAATGATGTCGGCGCCCTGGTCCCTCTGGAGTCACCCGTGCCGGGCCAGCCCCCGATGAGGCCGGATGCCGACGCCGTGATTTTCGTAAGTTTTTTGGTTATTTGGTTCCAGCTCGTTCTTCCTTCTTTTCTTGAGTCCCTCTTGACACGTTTTTTTTTCTTTTTTTTTCTTTGCCGTGCCAGCCCCCGACTCTACCCCTAAAGGAAGACCCGGTGCCTCTTCCCCGCACGGCGGCTCAGCGAGCGGCGAACATGGCCGCCTCTGAGGCCCGCCGCGCCGAGAAGGAGAGGAAGAAGGCGAAGCGGGCGAAGAACCACCTCAGGGAGGAGCGTGACCAGACCCCCCTTACTGACTCGGACGAGGAGTTCAGTGTTCGTTCTGACGGGTCCGGTCAGGGCTTCGTCAACCCCTCCCTGGGTGGCGAGAGCAGTGCGGTGGGCTGCTCAAGGAATCCCATCCCCGTAGAGGAGGGTGGGACGGATGGAGAAGAGCGTGCCGAACGCAGCTCCTAGAGCTTGGACGAGATGGCCCACACCGTAGAAATTTGTGCTCGTGATTGGGTCCCAGGGCGCGACCCTGGAGCCACTAAGCCAGGTGGCGACCGCGACTGGGCAGGAGTCGGCTCGTTCCGACCCTGCCGGTGTCGTCCCCCTTACCACAGGAGATGTTGGGCCGGTTTGGTCCGACCCTCTCCCTGTGGCCCCGTCGGCCGCCGATGGTGCCGACGGCGTGGCGGCACACCATGCTTCGATCGGGCGGGCTCGGACTGGTGGCCCAACGAGATGACCATGGCAAGGGGAAACGCCCCCCCGCCCGGATGCCGGAATCGTTGTTGCTAGAGCCGGCCTCCAAGATGCCATGTTCCGCACCCGGGAGGTATGCTCTCTGTTATCATTTTGACACTCATAGTTTTCGGCTTTTTAACCTTGACTCCCCATTTTGACACGTCGGGTCCGAACCCCCTGGCGCCTCACGCCGCGCCCTCAAGGCGCCGAGGAAAAACAACGGGGAGGCAAGCGGTGCCGCGATGGGGCCCCCGTCTCCGGGCGGAGGTCTCGCGCCCGGTGATCGATGCGTTCCTCCCCAAGAGGGGCCGGCCGGGCCGACGCCACCGGTAAGGGGCCGGAGGAATCCCGCTTCGACGCAGGCTCACGTGGTGAAGAGTCCCGAGGGCTCGAGCCCCCGGGCGCTGTGGGTTTCAGCGGCGTCGATGAGGTCGATGCGCATAACTCGGGGAAGACAGGGCACATGGCTCGATGTTGTCGCGCCTCCCGTTTCCCCACATCCCACGGGCGACGCGCCCCACCTCAAAGCAGCGATCTTTGCCGGGTCGATGACGAGCGCGCCGGGGGCTCCTCACCATTTTGGGGAATTCCGGCTCGAGTTCCCCGATCCGCATGACCCGGCATCGGAGCCTCCGGTGGTTGACGACCGCGCCCGAGTGGGAGGTCCTTTCCTCTTTGAAGTAGCGATGGCAGCCATGAACCAGGACGCCATTGCCATGATGTCGCGGATGGGGCAGACGGCTTCCCTATACTAGGTACTTCCAGCTCGCACTCCCTCCTGTTTTTATAGATGATGAGATCGGTGACTTACCCTCATGCTGCAGTATGGACAGACGGCGCTGCAGATGGGCCGGGTGAAGTCTCGTCTCCTGTACGAGCGGCATCCCCGGTGGGAGGAGGCGATAGAGACGATCCAAGACCTCCGCGCCCGTCTAAGGGACGCCAACCACGACATCGAGGATGTGGAGGAGAAGTACATGGGCCTCCTGCGCCGGCAAGAGGTGGACGATGCAGAGGCGAGGCGCGTTCAAGAAGAGCTTGAGCAGCGCAATAGCCACGTCCGGGAGTTGCTCAGGGGAGGCGGAGGCTTGCGCGACCGGCCCGCGTTCGAGCAGGACTGGGAGCAAGAGCGCTTTCGAGACGGAGCGCCTCGCCCGCAGCGACGGCAGCGGCAAGCGTCACGAGACCCGCATCCGCAGCAAGCGGAATAAGCTTCGAGACGAGGTCGCCGCCCTGAAGGGTGAGCTAGAGCGCGAGCGGCGCAGGAAGATAGATGCCGAGAACGTGGCCCAGCTGGTGTCCGAGGAGGTGGCTACGCTGCGGCGTCCACTTTGCACTGCAGCGAAGAGCAGCCGCCGGTACGCATGCCGCTGCTGAAGCGCGTCCTCGACGGCCTCGGTGTCGACCCTGCCCCGACGGCTCCCTCACAAAGCGGTTATCACCTGCTGGGCCGGTCGGCCATTTAGAGCGATGCTCTTGGCCGGGATCCGGGAGTCATTCGCCATCACCCGCTCCCACTACGGGACAAAGCTTCAACTTTGACGGCGTCGGCGAGGGATACTTCGGGGAGACTTCCAAAGCAAGGTCGAGGCTTTCCGTGGCCGGTGGCGGGCGATCTTTGATGCCCTTGCCGACCGCCTGGCGAACCTGGTGCTCCCTCGGCGGGAGTAAAAACATTTACTTGCTTTCGGTTGTGGGCTTCTGATGCCCAAAGACTTTGTTAGCAGTTATGTGTAATAACCGTAATTTGCTTGTCCTTGTTTTAATTTTGAACTATTCCCTTTTAGATGAAAAATATTTTTAGAAAAAATGGGTCGCTTTCGCATTTGGACACCTGCCGGGTGGCATGCCACGCCCGGTGGAATGTTATTTCGCTTGGGCGTCCAAAATCAGCGATTCCTGACCTTCGAGGCCTTTTTCTTAATCTAGGGATGTAATACGCCGGCTAATTCTTACGTTACAACGTTCCTTATTCAGAAAGCCACGTTGGTGTTGGACACAGCTAGCCGGACCCTTTCCCGACTGTGCCATTAGCCGCTGGGGCGTTTGACAAGGCAGTCAAGACGATTTTCGGGTGCTAAGACCGTATCTTTCCCTTAACGTAGTCTTTTTAAATAAGAGTCGAGACGTGATCCAAAGCCGAACGTGTTGCCTTTTCAAGGCTTAATAAGAAAGGGATAAGTGCCGACCCAAGGGTCGAGGCATCACTTTGTAGAAAAGATTTCCCATATTAAACGTACTCAACTTATTGATGACAAGAAAAGGTACAGTGTACATGACGGTACACAATGTAAAGCGAAAGGAATATGGAAAATAAACTTTAAGGATAGAAACGACATAATCGCCGATGTTCCAGGCGTTCTTGACGATCTGCCCCTTATCATCCTTCGGCTTGTACGCCCCGGCCGGAGGACCTCGGCGATGGTAAATGGACCCTCCCATGGTGGCGTTAGCTTATGGCGCCCCGGTGTCCTGCCGTATACGTAAGACAAGGTCTTCGACGTTAAACGCTCGACCCCACACTCGCCGGGCGTGGTGCCGGCGCAAGGACCGCAGGTATTTAGCAGAGTGAAGCAACGCGACGTCGCGGGCCTCGTCGAGTTGGTCCATGGCATCTTCCAGGTAGGTCTGATTTACTGGCTCCGTGTAAGCCCTAACCCGTGGGGATCCATATTCTAGGTCGGTAGGCAGGACGGCCTCTGCCCCATAGACCATGTAGAAAGGGGTATGCCCCTGTTGCTCGCTTCGGAGTCGTTCTCGGGCTCCACAAAGACCGCAGGAGTTTCAAGTGAGCCATCGCCGGCCATACTTGATTGAGATGATTGAAGATCCGAGACTTCAAGCCCTCGGAGGATCATGCCGTTGGCTCGCTCCACTGTCCGTTAGTGCGAGGATGCGCGACGGACGCCCAGTCGACACGGATGTTGAATTCATCACAAAACACCGGGAACTTTTTCCGTGAAGCGTGTGCCGTTGTCCGTGATGATCGAGTTGGGTACGCCGAAGCGGTAAATGATGTCGGTGAAAAATAGCACACTCTAGTCAGACTTGATGGTGGCGAGGGGTCGAGCCTCGATCCACTTTGTGAACTTATCAATTGCGACCAGAACATGTGTGAAGCCCCCGGGTGCCTTGAGGAGGGGCCCTACCAGATCCAAGTCCCATACTGCGAATGGCCATGTGAGGGGGATCGTTTGCAGGGCTTGCGCCGGCAAATGCGTCCGTTTGGCATAATACTGGCATCCCTTGCAGGACCGGATGATTTTTGTTGCGTCCGCCACCGCTGTGGGCCAGTAGAAACCTTGACGATAAGCTTTGGCCACGATCATCCGTGGCGTGGCGTGATGTCCGCAGATGCCTGTGTGGATATCCTCCAGTAGGGCACGCCCGTGAGCAACGGGAATGCATCGATGAAGGACACCCGAGTGTCCCTTTTTATATAGCTCTCCGTCGATGATGACGAATGACTTGGCCCGGCGGGCTAGCCGCCGAGCTTCCGTCCTTCCCGCGGGCAAGACCTCCCGAACGAGGCAGTCGAGATACGGCGTCCTCCAGTCCTCCTCAGTCTCGGGGACTGAAGAGGTCGGCTCCTTCTCCATTCTCGTGACTACGAAAACAGTAGGTTCAGAAGAGGGGTCGTCCCCAGGGTTCGGGCGAATCGCTCCGGGGTCGGAAGAGGCAGGGTCTGCCTGCGGGGTCGATCGAGCCGCCTCGGGGTCGGAGGTGGAGTCGACTCCTTCCTTTCTCACCGAGGGCTGGGCAAGATCTCTGGCGAATATTCCGCTGGGAATGTGATCCCGATTAGAGGCCATTTTAGCCAGAGCGTCTGCCTCTTCATTGTCCCGTCGAAGGACGTGGCTTAGCTCCAGGCCGTCGAAGCACTCCTCGAATTTACGTACCTCTTGGCAGTAGGCTGCCATCTTGGGGTCGTGACAGCTCAACTCCTTCATGACCTGATCAACGACAAGCTGCGAGTCACCTCGGACCTCGAGGCGTTTTATGCCGAGTTCCTTGGCTATGCGTAAGCCGTTCGCCAGGGCCTCATATTCCGCGACGTTGTTAGAGGCTCTGAAGTGAAGTTGTAGAGCGTACTTCATCTTGACCCCGAGAGGAGAGACGAAAACCAAGCCGGCTCCGGCACCGCTTTTCATCAGCGAGCCGTCAAAGAAGAGCTTCCAGCATTCGTGCTGGATGGGAGCCGGGGGTAGCTGGACTTCGGTCCATTCCGCGACAAAATCAGCCAGAACCTGCGACTTGATCGCTGTGCGAGCCGCTTAGGTAATCTCATAACCCATCAGCTCGAGCGCCCACTTGGCTATCCGACCCGTGGCTTCAGGGTTCTGAATGACCTCTCCCAGAGGAAAAGTCGATACCACGGTGACGGGGTGCGCCTCGAAGTAGTGCTTCAGCTTCCTCTTCGTGATGAGAAGGGCATATGCCAACTTTTGAATCTGCGGATAGCGTGTCTTTGTGTCGGACAAGACTTCGCTAATGAAATAGACTGGACGCTGCACTTTCAGAGTGCGTCCCTTTTTGCTTCGCTCTACAACGAACGCGGTGCTTACCACCTGGGTGGTTGCAGCAATGTAGAGAAGCAAAGGTTCCTCCTTCGCGGGCGGAGTAAGGATCGGGGGGGTGGTTTGCGGTTCCTTGAGCTTATCTAACGCCTCTTGAGCTTCGTCGATCCACCCACGTGAACTGGTCCGCTTTCTTGAGGAGTCGGCATGGGGCAGACCCCGCTCACCTAGGCGTGATATAAACCGATCGAGTGCGGCGAGGCACCCCGTGATATGTCAGTAACCCCTTGAGGTCCCGAATAGGCTTCATCTCGGTGATAGCCTTGATTTTGTCGGGGTTGGCTTCGATGCCTCGTTGCGAAACGATAAACCCCAAAGAACATCCCTCCGGGCACCCCGAAAACGCATTTCTCGGGGTTGAGTTTGATGTGCTTTTTGTTGAACCGAAGCGAAGACTAACTCCAGATCGCCACGAGATTGCCGGTCTGCTTGGACTTGACAACGATGTCGCCCACGTAAACTTCGATAGTCTCTCCGATGAGCTCGCCGAAGACCTTTACCATGCAACGCTGGAAAGTTGCACCCGCGTTCTTAAGCCCGAATGGCATGGTTACGTAGCAGTACGAACCGAACGGGGTGATGAACGATGTTGCGTGCTGATCGGATTCACGCATCTTGATTTGATGATAACCAGAATAGGCATCAAGGAAGCATAGGGTCTCGCACCCGCAGGTGGAGTCGACAACTCGATCTATGCGCGCGGCAAAGGAAACAGATCCTTAGGACACGCCTTATTGAGACCGGTATAGTCAACACACATTCTCCATTTCCCCGCCTTTCTTTTGGACAATGACAGGATTAGCTAACCACGGATGATACATTTCCTTAATGAACCCGGTGATAACAACTTTTTAATCTCCTCACCAATTATTCTACGCTTTACCTCATCGAAGCGGCGTGAGGGCGCTGTTTCACCGGCTTGAGTCGGGCTTGATCCATAAGGCGTGCTCGGCGACATCCCTCGAAATGTCGGGCATATCCGAGGGCCTCGACGCGAAAAATGCTTTGGTTCGCGGAGGAGGAAGTCGACGAGCGTCTTCCTATTTGGGGTCGAGCCGGTGCCGATCTGCACCGCCATGCCGCCGGAGCTGCAGGGGTCGAGGGGCACGAGCTTGGTGTCGGCCGGGCGTGAAGGACGCCGTGGGCTTCGGGACGTCGGCATGTCCTGGTCGTCGCCCGGCGAGGGTGTTGATGATGTATAGCTCGCGGGAGTTCAGCACCGACTCAGCAACGTCGCACTGCTCGATATCGCACAGGTACGCGTGCTGCACCGACGAGTGCACGGTGATGATCCCACGGGGGCCCGGCATCTTGAGCTTGAGGTAGGTGCAGTTTAGGACGGCCATGAACTTGGCGTAGCACGGCCGACCCAACACTGCATGGTAAGAGCCAGGGAAGTTCACCACCTGAAATGTCAACACCTCAATGCGAAAGTTAGTGTGAGTCCCGAACGTGACGGGCAAATCGATCTGCCCGACCGGCACGGCACGTTGTCCGGGCACAACTCCGTGGAACGGTGCTCCTCCAGGGCGGATCTTGGCGCAGTTGACCCCCATGGCGTCGATGGTGGTCTGGTAGATGATGTTGAGGCCGCTCCCCCTGTCCATCAGCACCTTGGTGAGGCGCTTGGTGCCAATGATGGGGTCGACGACGAGGGGGTACCGCCCTGGGTTCGGCACGTATTCCGGATGATCGGACTAGTCGAAGGTGATGGGATGCTTAGCCTATTTGGACGGCGCGGGCACGATCGCCTCGACTTGACAGACCATGCGCTGCTCGAGCTTGCGCTGTCGCCTCGTGGCGTAGTAATCTGGTCCTCCGAAGATCATGAGACAGTCGGTGACGTGGGGAAATCCCGACTCCTCCTCTCCCCGATCACCGCCTGGGAGGGTGAGCCGCTTTCCTCTTTGCCTCCGGCTTGCCCTTCTCGCCCGAAGAACTTGGGGATGAGGCGGCAAATCGCAGAGAAAGTGTGTTTCACCACACCTTCATGATGAGGGCACGGGCTGGTCCAGCTTCTTCTCGAAGTAGTCGGTCGGCGGCTTCGGTCGGGCGCCTTCTTCTTCCCCTTGGTGCCGACCGCAGCGACGAGCTCGCCGTTGTCCGCCGACGCCCCTTACGGCCCTTCTTCTTCTTCTGGCCCTTGCGGTCAGAGGGGTCGTCGTCTCCCTCCTCCTCTCGCTTGGCCTTGCCGCGGGAGTTGAAGATGGCGCCCACCGTGTCCTCTCCCCGACGACTTGAAGCCGGGGTTGCTACGCCGAGGAGCTCCTTGGTGGTACGAGGAGGGCGACGCCCCAGCTCGTGCACCAAGGTCTTGCAGGAGGTGCCGGAGATGAAGGCCCCAATCATGTCGGCGTCGGTGACATGAGAGAGGCTTGTGCACTGCTTGGAGAAGCGCTTGATGTAGTCGCGTAGGGACTCGTCCCTTCGCCGGCAATGCAAGAGATCCCATGGGTTCCTGTGGCGCGAATACATGCCCCCGGAAGTTGCCGACGAAGATGTCGACGAGGTCCGCCCACTGTTTATGCACCCCTCGGGAGGTGCTCTAGCCAAGTCCGCCAGAGTCGGCTAGATACCGAGAGGGAGGTTCCGTATGATGAAGTACTCGTGGTCGGCTCCTCCCGCCTCGCATGCAAGGCGGTAGTCCTCCACCCATGTCCGGGGTTCGTCTCCCCGCAGTATTTGGTGATGGTGGTCGGCGCACGGAAGCGCCGCGGGAAAGGCGAGCGAAGAATGTGCCGCCCGAACGCTGGTGGCCCTGGGGGAGGCGGGCTCCGCCCCCTGTCCTCCTCCGGGTCGAAGCGCCCCCCTCGGCGTGGGCTGTACTCCCGTGCTCGGGCATTGAGGATGACCGGGTGTCCCGGACGGGTCCACGCGTTCCGCAGACCGGCGGAGGCTCGAAAGCGCCGAGCTGGCCTGGTGCACGGATGGCTCCCTTTGTCTCGGCGACCGCCGTCCCATCGTCGGCGGTGGCTCGGAGATGCTTCTCGTCGTCATGATCTTGAGCTTTTACGCCTGTAGCGCGACCTTGCGATCCAGCAATCGCCGGATTTCCGCCGAGTTCTCCACTCGGCGGGAATCGTTGGGGGTGGTATTTGTTGGAGCGAGCCGCATGGGCCGCGACGTTCGACTCGCCGCGTGAAGAGTGGAGGACCGTCGTCGTCCTCGAGGATCCGCTGGGCGTCACGGGCCATGCCTCGCGCCCCGCCCGGCCGACGGTGAGGGGGGGAGCCGCTCCCCGATGGTGCTCGTGGTCGCGGTCGGCCTTTGCGCCGCTCATCGCCGAGGTCGGCGCGTTGCGCATCGGGCCGCCTCGTTGGAGCCGCCGGAATGTGGGGTCGGTGGAGTGTGCGATCGTCGTGGTGACGGCGTCCGCTCGAGAGTAGGGTTGAACATGCCTTCCTCCTCAGGTGCAACGTCGTCGACCCGGCCCTCAGGAGTTTCCGCCATGAAACACTCCCAGAACGGGTCGAAACCGGAGCTGTCGTCGTCGCCCGACCCGGTGTACCCGTTGGAGTCCGGCATGAACATAGGCCCGGCGTAGGGCCCGTTTGCCGCCGAATCGTCGTCACCTGAGTCAGGATACTCGTCAGAGCCCGGCATAAAGACGGGCTCGACGAGTGGCCCGGCTGCTACCACGAGCTCGACGTCCTCAGGGGTAGGCGTGATCCCCCTCAGGATGAGGTGCGCCATGGTGGTTATGGCGTTGTGGTATCCGAACGGAGCCGACTCGGATGCCTGCTGGATGAGGACCGTTCGAGGGATAGGACCTCCCCCCGTGAGGTATTCCATGATGATCTCATACCAGTACGAGAGCAGGAAAACTTCCTCGAAGCTGGGGTAAGGCCCTAGATAGGGCAATAGCCGCCGATCCAGCCTCCGTGAGCTCCCGTACATCCGAAGCCCGATGAGGAGGCCGCAACGCGTCGGGGGTCCCCGATGGGCGCTCGGTGTCATCGTCGAGCCGGGCGCCGCGCCACTCGTGCCCGTGGTCAACCGGCGGCGTCGACGGCCGGAGACTCATACTGCCCATAGCCACCGCGAGGTCATTGATCACGTCGGGAGTCGGCCTACGGCTCGTGCCGTTAGCCCGTGGCTCCTGCACTTGAGCAGGGCCAACGCCGTTGGCGCTAGGGAGGGCAACTGGCGGCTCAGGAGCCAGCCAAGTCACACCGTCCTCCCTAACGACAAAATCCAGCTCCCCAAAACGGATTCGGGCGCCGGGAACGAGGTTGAGGCGATGCATGGCCATCTCGAGGTTGGTGGAATCGTAGAAGTGCGCTTGCCCCCCTACCTGGCGCGCCAACTGTCGGTGTCGAGAATGGACACCGACGAGTAATCGAAAGAGAGCACACTTATCCTCGGGATGGTTTCCTAAGTGGACACGTCGATGTATACTGGTTCGGGCAAATCACCCTACGTCCAGTGAGAGCAAGGTCGTGTTACTCAGGAGCTTGTATGGGGTAGTACAAGAGAGGTCGAGAGAGGGAAAGGTTCCCAAGTCTCGGAGTGAATCTAGGCTTGAAGTGGTTTGTATCGTATGTGTAGTGTGAATCGGGGTGGTGGACACACGTGCTCAGGGGCCCAAGTCCTCCCTTTTATAGTTCAAGAGGAGGCTCACAGGAAAGGGCATGCGCGTGTAATGAACGTGGAAACGTGGCCTACAAGGATCGGGACATTCTCGGAAGTGCCGTGGACACCGTAGCAAAGCGTCATCGTCCCTCCTCTTGGCTTTGTAGCTCTTTCGGGTATGCGTGGCTATACCTGATCGGTGTTGTACAACTTAGTTGACCGGGAGTACCTTGGGTCAAATGTTGGCCTCAGGGAGCCGGCCGTGGTGTTACCCGGTCGTGCGGGGTTGATTCCCGACACGCCCGGGTTTGCCCGGGTGGAAAGCGGTTCGGCTTGGTCGCCGTTCGGCGCGCGTCGGCCACGGTGTCGGTACAAGCGGCCCTCCTATCTCCGCATTGGTCGAGCGGGATGTCGAGGGGTGGTACAGGCCCCGGCGCCCCGACGGGAATGCCCACACGAGGCTCCCATTCGTATTCAAAAGCAAAGATCTGATGAAAGACCGTTCTCGTCGAAAGCGAGGCGTGGGGGCAACGAAATACCCCCGGGTTACTTGGAGGCCCCGTCTCCTACCGCCGAAGATGATACGGTGCATCCCCGTGACCGCTACGGAACTGCGGCGGCGCCGTTGTCCGACTTGAGGGGGGGAATTCGCGACGGCGTGTCCCGGCCCCGTCTGGCTGGGGACGGTCGGACTCCGCCCCCCCGCGATGGGTAGGGGTCGGGCGGAATTGGAGTTTGTCGGGGGGTCGATCCCCCAATGGTAGCTTTTACCCCGCTGGCTCTGGGTGGATTTGATGGGTTGCTTGCTAGGCCGGGAGCGCTTCGGACCTCACACCGTGGGTCGGGCCGCGAGCACCTCGATCCTGGCGTGGTGATTTTGTTTTTGAAAGTCGTTTAATCCCGGTCCTTAGAGGGCCGTGGTTTTGACCCTCGACACTTAGAGAGAGTACATACAGTGATAGACCGTTTTTTTTTTTTTTTTCAGAAATTCATGCTATAGGGATGAACTAAGAGCAGATGTATTGGGAAGTCCAGAGTTGGAAACTACGGCCCAAAAAGGAAAATGGCCCATGACAGAACAGCAACCGGGCCCAAAGCGGGGCCTAGTAAAAGAAGCTCATGTAAAGCAGGCGGTCCGCAGCTACAGAATGGGACCATGTTACTGAAACCCTGTTTGGGATTGCACTCTGTCAGTGATCGATTGACAAGCCGTATTAAAATTGAGATTAGAGAACAGACTTTTTTATAAAAGAGTCGGAAAAAAAAAACTTTTCTTTACAGGGTGGATTTTTTTTTGAACATATTACAGGGAGGAGTACAGAAGCAATCTTCTTTCAGCTGCAGCTGCGAAGCCATTTGAGGGAATTGGAGCTTTCAGGAAGTGTGGGTCTCCGTATTTGAGGGAATACAAAGCAATCTTCTTTCAGCTGCAGCTGCAGCCATTTTATGGAACTGAGTATCACTGTTCTTTTCATGTGGTCCTCGTATTGTATTGAAGTCATCATCTATAAAAATAGATAAGGTTTCCTTCGGACATGACTAATTCGGTCAGAAAAGCCTCCTTAAATTGTGGTTTAGCTGACCCATAAATAGAAAACAAAATCCATTGGAAATCTAGCATAATTCAAATAGACTTAAAAATTGTCAAACTGTCTAAGATCAGAGCACACGTTGATACACTAGTTGTTAAATGAGGCATACTAATTATAAGGTGATCTATCCCTGGGGCTGCTATCTATCTATCATCACCTTCCACTCAAGAAGCTGGAGGTGATGCCACTGCTGCTAACTGTGGATATATACTGGTCAAAACCTTCATTTTGCATCAGGCCCAACACGCTGTAACTCAAGTTTGTGGGCTTTATCTCCGGGAGTGGCATCTCCCCATTGAGGTATTGTGTGACTTGCCTCATACTCGGCCTTGCATTGCAAACTGGATGTGCACACAACAATCCTAGATTTAATGCTAGGTGTACCTCATCTGCGTTGTAGTTTCCTTGTAACCTATGGTCAAGTGTGTATGTAAGTGATCCTTTGTGCCAATGCTCGACTACCCAATCAATAAGGATCTGCGAACTATCATCTGCAAGACTACTAATAGGCCTTTGCCCACAAGTTACCTCAAGAATGAAGATACCAAACGCATACACATCTGTCAGAGATGTTGCCTTACCAGTGCGTGCCAGTTCTGGGGCTAGATACCCCATGGTACCAACTACATGTGTTGTTTGTGGGTCAGTGCCATGATCATACAACCTTGCAAGACCAAAGTCACCTAGACGTCCATTCATCTCACCATCAAGTAGCACATTGCTTGCTTTGATGTCTCGATGGATCACAACTTTCTCACACCTCTCATGGAGATAGAATAGGCCAGATGCAACATCTTTGATGATTTGAAACCTTTGGGCCCAATCCAGAGTGGGCTTACCCTCCTCACAATGTAAATACTTATCAAGACTTCCATTTGGCATATAATCGTATACCAATAGGAGTTCACCTTTTCTTCTGCAGTAACCAAGTAGCTGGACCAGGTTGCGATGACGGAGGTGGCCAATACTGACAATCTCAGCAATAAACTCCTTGATTCCTTGCTTTGATTCATGTGACACCCTCTTAACAGCAATCTCTAATTTGGAGATAGGAAGCACACCTTTATACACCTTCCCAAATCCTCCTAGGCCAAGTAGATTATTGTTCTTGAAGCCATCTGTAGCATTGAACAAATCCTTGTATGAAAACCGATGTGGTCCAAACTCGTCTTCCCAATCTTCTTTTATCTCAGCATACTTCATTCGCCTACGCACAAATAGAATTATACTTGTTCCAATAATGAGGATGAATAGGGCTGTGGCTATTGGTAGGGTGATCTTGAGCACCTTGGACCGAGGTTTCGGGCCAACATGAGGTAGCTTTGGCAACTTGGCGATATCGATCTCCGGAGCTGAGCTATTGGTGCCCAAGCTGAAGCTCCAGCCGAGCACACAATACAGTGAATAGATTGGACCAGTTGATGCAGAGAAGCCAATGTAGGATGTATCTTCTAACACTGTTGAGAGGTTGTAGGTAGCTGAGAGTAGAGGCCTGGACGGTTTGGCTACCTTGAGGGGAGCCATGGTCACGTTGATCTGTGTGGTCTCTCCATCATAGTCCACCCACACTTGCATCTCTCTGCTGCTAATAAGGGACAAGTTACTGAACATACCATTCTTGCTGTCATCGTAGAAGCCAGCTGACCGTGACTGAAATGAGGTGAGACTGTCGATGTCGATGCCGATGTGGTTGTCGTCGATGTCGTTGAACTCGGTGTTTTGGCTAGTATCTAACTCTACTGCAAATATGTGGTTGCTTGAATTTCGATCACTTGTTTTGTTGAGGAGACCCAAGTATTGTGAGGTCTGTGCACCTGAAAAATCCTTGGTCGGAGAGATCAAGAAAGCCATGCCATCGGTGCATATACCTGGGTAGATAGGAACCATGCCGAAGACAAAGGTGACTGAGAAGGACTGCACCACGTCACCGGGGGACCTGCGGAATCGCCATGGAGTTGGATAGAACGCATGGCCTTTAATGGTGACCGTGCGGTTTGTGAGCTCGAGGACGCCGTCTGGTGTAATAGTGGCCGCTCCGTCGAGGTTGAGGTTGCTGCCGGAGAAGCCGGAGAAGACGAACTGGTCGTCCTGACCAGTGACGACAGTGGTGGATGATACAAGGTTCAGTGCTAGGGAGAACAGAAGGAAGGATAGATGCACCATGCCAGGCATGCCTGCAACTGTATGATGGTCTCCACGAGATGCAGGAAGTGGTGGCTTTCAACTTTCATAGATGCTGGGGTGGTGGTGTTGTGTTTGTGTTTGTGTAGTCACCCTGCTCTGTGTCCTGTAATTTGTTTGCAGCGAGAGGGCAGATTTTAGTCAAGAGTGAATATGAAACGTCAGTCAGCTTGTGTAGCTTTTCGTACTATTCGTTGTCCTGAGATGTACTATTTAATTGCACGAAAGTGGGTGCTTTGTTTGGCCTAAGAGCATAACTAGCTAGCTAATAAGTAACTATAGATCTTCGTCACGTCATCTAGAGCTATCATTAGTAAACACTCAACCATGCTTTTCTACCTTCTCTTTTTTGTATTTCCTCCAAGCTAGGGAGTATAAATTTATCCCTAAACTAGCATAAAAAATGTCTCCAACAATCTTCTCGAACTTACTCTCTAGGTCCTCGTTTAGAAGCCAAATAAATAAAAATCACACTCTATATCTTTCCACTCTTCTATATCTTAGGCACACTTTGAAGAGCCTGCTATTGGAGTTTTTCTTTTTCACCAAAATCTCAATTTCTATCGGTTCATAAGAATATAAAGAGACTCTTTGAGTCGCTCTAAGATCAAACTAATACAGTCCACCAAAGAAAAGCTTTGTCTTTGTCTTTTTTTCATGTCACAATATCTTTCTTCTAATAAATCAAACATCTATAAAGTTACACTTAAGATAAAACTAATGTGACATGTAAAAAAACAGAATGAGTATTTTTCTATGCCTATATAGTTTAGTCAACCACCTATCACCTGGTGTACAAAGGAATCCACGAGAAGTCCAAAAAGGAAGCCGTGGGAAATGTGGCAAGTAATTAAAGCAAGTCTCGTGCTCAGTAGTCAATCGTCTTGAACGGATACGGGTGCATGAACCTTATCAAGGAGTGATCCTCTCTCGTTGGTTCGGGGGACATCCATGTTTGCTTACGTGGTTCGTTTGTATGCCGTGCCGTGTAAGTTCTGTCTCTCTTGCGGTCTTGCCCATCGGCTTGACTAAGCACAGTGAAATCAACCATACCAAGACACTATTATGCTCAAACAAATGGTGAGTGATGAAATTCAATACTCTACTGAACTTGTGATAAGGAAGGAATTTTCTCTCTGAATCATCGTACATTCCTACGAGTTTCTAAGGTCTTCTCCTTCCATCTTAGAATGAGTACACTTCTAATATTGTTTAAAAGATCAATCTTGCTATAAAATTGCATATACACCATATAAAAAATAGTGCTTATCATACAATAATTGTATTTTACAAATAAGGAAATTAGGGAAATTTACTAGCACTAGGCGGCCCATGACTGCTAGAAGTGCGGTTCTTAGATGCAGATGGTACTAGGGTATTGAATTATCCTATACAAAAATGTAGTAGTAGTCGGCCAACACGTTGCTCGTCAGATGACTCTGGCGACGTTTCTCTATCCCAGTGTCGATGAGGCTCCATACTGTCAACCCCTTGTCTTCGCCGTCGCCGGAGCCGGCGGTCAGAAATCCACGCAACCATAAGGATGGCAGTGGCAGGGCTGTTTCCTTTATCCCCAGATGCAGCCATGGTGCGATGGTCTGTGGAGGCTTGCTCCCAACTTCGTTTGTTGGATCTAGTGACTCTGTGGCCCGATCTGTCGAGGACCAAGGTGGCGGGCTTGTTGGGAAGAAGGCAAGCATTAGGTGGCATAGAAATCAAATCCCCAACAACAATTGTAGATGTGGAAAAACTGGAAGACGACTAAGGCCTTGTTTAAATGCAGCCCAAATTGCAAATTTTTTCAACTTTTGGAAGTTGCAATCTAAACGGGCCGGTTGAAAAAATTTCAGCCTGCAATCAAATTTCAACCCAGCCCATATTAATGCGTCGGAGTGAGTGCTGCCCAATAAACCATCACCCTCACCCCGGCCCTCTCGTCCGCGCCCCCACTCCTCATCCGCCCGAACCCTATCGGCTCCCTCTCCCCGAACCCTAGCCCCCAGTCCTCCCCGCCGTCGCTCTCCATTTCCACCGGCTTCCCACTCAGTCTCGTCCGCCGCCGTTGAGCCCACCACCAGATCCAGCCCTCCTACTTCCAGATCCGCCCTCCTTTCGTCCAGATCGGGCTTCTTTGAACTCCCTCGTCGGCGATGGACGGGTACCGCAGCGGCGGCGACGACGAGAACGAGTTCGACGCCGGCTCCCTCCCCAACGCATCCGGCTACGGTGGCAGCTCGCAGGTGAGGGACTTCATGTCCCGTGCACCGGCATTTCGAGAACCGCCCCCGGGTTCGGGGAACAACTCCGCGAGGGCTTCGCAACCGCTGCAGCTATGGCCGGCAACAACTCGGCGGCGGCTTCGGCAACAATTCCGGCGGCGGCTCGGGCTACGGCACCAACTCGAGCAGCAGCTCGGCCACGCCCGGCAACCCCCTCTCATCTTCAATCAACCTTTGGGTTCGGGCGCGTCGACCTCAACGCTGGGCAGACTTGGCACAGCATGCCTGGTTACCGTGACACGCTTCAGTCCCCGCATGTTGACGGAGGTAGCGGCAGCGTCACGGCTCCTCCCTCCTCTGCGCGCCCCATCCCGCGGCGGGGGGTTCCTCGGCCGCGGGCTCTCCGCCGGAGGTGGAAGTGGTGGAGGACCCCCTCGCGGTCGATCTGGAAGGGGTGGTGCAGGCGGACTACCTCCACTTGGTCCTCAAGGTGATTCCGCTGGCGGCCGGTGTTCGTCGCAACCCAGCTTCTCCAAGAGATCGCCGCCGACGACAGCGTCCCTCCCGCGGCGGTGCGGTACACCCTTTCCTAAACTTCGTTATTCATTACAATGTGAAGTCTTTGCTACCAGTGTGTATATTTGATGCTCCAAGTTTGTATACCATTGTGTGTACAAGTATGCGAAGTATTTGTTTTCATTGTTTGCAAGATTGAGTGCCATGTACAGCACTGGTGTATTGGTTACATGGAACTTGTAGGCCAGTTTGGGTATGCAGCTTTTGTTCTACGCACTGGTCGTTCCATGAAAATGAATAATGTTGCTGTCATGCTCTATGTTAGGTTTGTTGTGCTCACTAGGTGCAAGCAGAAACTGTGTATGTGTCTTGTTTGATAATGCATGAACATTCTGTTCGTTTTCCACATTTTTTTATGCCTATTTACCATTGACTGTTACCATTGACATTGTGAGGATCTGCATCATTTCAGAGTGAACTTACCAGGGCTCAGTGGAGTGCTCATAATACCAGCATTTTCTGTCAGCTATATGTTGATGAAATTGATAAGGGCAACTTCAATAGGGGTATCATGAACAAGTGGGGTGGAAGAACATATCAGAGCGCTACTTCAGGGGGACGGGATTAGTTCATGACAACGTTGCCTTTGGTAGTAAGGTCCGATCCCTCAAGAAGGAGTGGAATAAATTCCGCCAACTACAGAACACTGCGACAGGCTTGGGCCGCAACACCGATGGCACCGTGAGTGCTTCAGATGAATGGTGGCAGACCAATGACAAGGTATGCCGTTTCTGGATTGTCTATTACTGCTAATATTAGCAAGCTGCAGTTGTTAACATATTCTTTCGTAATGCTTGTTTTGCAGGACAACAAGCTCAAGGGTGCAATGCCTGAGTACATGGAGCTTTTGGATCGCATGTTCCAGGGTGTAGTAGTCACGTGTGAAACGACTTATGCTCCTAGCCACGTGAATGCCCCACCGTATGTAAGCAAAGGCGATGACGAGGACATCCGGACACCTCGTGAGCGGGAGCAAGAGGTCATCAAGAAGGCGTCAGCACCAGCAAAGACGGCTCGCTAGCCCCAAAGAAGCGGTCCAGAGTCCAAATTTGTTAGGATCACTGAGACTGTGAACAACTTGTCTTACAGTATCGACAATAGGACTGCGGCACTGAGGGACCTTTGGAATGAGAAGCAGCAAGCTGTGCAGCAGAAGAAGGCAGCTAAGGAGGAGCAGGAGGAGAAGAAGTTGAGCATCGTTGATCAAGTGGTGCAGCTGGCTAAAGAAGCTGGGGCTTCACAGATGATCGAAGCGGTGGATGGTCTGTGCTTGCTATCCAAAAAACAAAACTGCTGCGTGATTTTTTATCAAATCAGATCCCGCAGGAAGGCTGACCACCATTAACAACTACTCCGGAGAACGTAACTAGGCCCTCTTATGCATGCATCTGTGCTGCGTGTGTGTTATGAACCTGTTGTATGACTTATGTGTCTGCATGTTGTGTGAACTCTGTGTTTCATGTGTATGTTATGTTGTCGAATTTATTGGTATTCTGTTATCGAACTACGTTATTTGTGTTTGTGTCGAATCTGATGGTTCAATTGTTGTAAGAGGTTTGCTGCTGGGAACAATTGATATTTGTTGCTGGGGGAAGTGCTGCATGGTTATATATTCCTGTGGTCATTAGTACTGACACCCATCTATTTGCTTGTTTCATGTGCGCAGGGGGCTGCACCACTGGGGTTGATCCGGTCGTTGGACGACAAAGTGGACGATGACGATGACACAGATGATGATGAGTGGGAGGAGGGCTTCTTCGACATGTTCTTGGATGACCTCAAGAAGAGGCCGCAATCCAATATGGTATGTCCAAAGGTTGAGACTCACATGCATAAATACTACAATAGGGCACCGTATAGGGTACCAAAGATGACCGGGCCGGAGGGTAGAACTGAAACTATCAAATGCATATTCCTCGCTACAACATGTTCAGATTGACCCCTTAAATGTTCTATAGATCGCACAAGCTTTTGTGGGAAAACTATGGCCTCAAAAACACATCAAAGTCCATCTCAATTGAGGCTTTAGGTATGTTTCTTTGGATATTAAGTGGTGCACAACCATATAGGCAAGTGGAGGACAGGTTTGAGAGGTCACTTGGCACTATTCATAACATGTTCTATAGAGTCCCGCCTCGTGTGCTTAACCTTGCCAACGACATCATTTAGCCCCGGAATCCACAATTTAGTACAGTGCACCATAGGTTGAGGAAGAGACGGTTCTATCCAGAATTCAAGGGGTGCATCGGAGCTATAGATGGCACCCACATCCCCTGTTCAGGTGCCACAAGACAAGTTTGTGTAAAGACATGTGTCGCAAAGGCATCACAACTCAGAATGTGTTGGTTGCTTGCGACTTTGACATGATCTTTACATTTCGCCGGGATGGCCGGGTCCATCCCATGACACGAGGGTGTTTCAGATGCAATGACAAACTTCAAAGATGACTTCCCACATCCTTCAGGGTGGTACACAACCTGTCTCGGGTAGTACATTTGACATTACTAATTGAAACATTTAACAATTTGTGTGCTTGGTGGTGTAGGGAAGTTCTACTTGGTGGACTTGGGGTTCTCAAATCGTCAGGGGTATCTCGCTCCTTACAAAGGCACGAGGTACCATATCCAAGACTTTCAAACGCCGCGTAACTTTACTGTAAGGGAGGAGGTATTCAATTATGCCCACTCATCTCTTAGAAATGTGATTGAAAGGGCCTTTGGCATGTTGAAGATGAAGTGGCGCATATTGTTGCATATCCCCGCCTATCCTCCCGAAACACGCACAAAGATCATAGTTGCTTGTGTTGCTTTGCATAACTTCATAAGGTTGAGTGGGCATTTTGATGCCGACTTCGATCATGTAGATCGCAAAGATCCTACCTTGGTGCCGCCAAGCCTAGCCTACCTCGATCGGCTGAGATCAAAAAGCCCCCTGGACAAGCGAGGACCGAGCATGGATGAATGTTGTTCGGGACAATATTGCACGCCCCCTGCTCAATAAGTCTTGATACATATGGTTTGCTTGTTTGTCATTTATCTTTGTGTGAAATTTGTTTTTGTTGTAATAATGTTGCTTCAAGAGTGAAACAATATTTCGGTACATGCTTTCGATGTAATTTGAGAGGAGGGTAACTACATTTGGGTACATGTATGTGCTATTTCAAATCAGAACATTTGAGGACTGATAATAATTATATGTTTGTAATATTTTTTCTGTTCAAATAATATGTGCTTTGGCCCGTGAATGATGTAGAAGAGGATGCAATTGCTGGATGCATGCCGTTGTCGCATGCAATTGCCGCATGCATGCGTGTGCAGTCAGCCGCATGCATGCATTTGCATGCGTGCCTGCATCCCAAGCATGCAATGATTGTGTCAGGTGTACAATGATTGAAAAGTGTTCAACCCATCTATTCCTCCAATTGTAACCCCTTTGGCATGATT
>JADLZL010004057.1:0-39931 GCA_015844335.1 Chrysopogon serrulatus
TTGTAGTTGTAGGTTTGTTTGTACACGGGTGGCGTGAGTAGTGTGAGTGCGTTGAGTGAGCGTGCGTGTGTACGAACAAATACTGCAGCTGTATCCAGATGAGAGGCGTCAAAAAAGGAGATCCATTTGGGCAGCGTTTGGTTGCCAGGACGAAACTGTGCATGTACTGGTTCATCTTGGATGGCCACGTGGGCCCCATCTGTGTCATCGTTTGGTTGCCGGATTGAACAAACCCATCCAGGACGGAACCATTCAATATGCATTGGCTCCGGGAGCACGCACTGCTAGCTTGTCTGCATATGCTGTACATACGTGTTCCTACCTTTCCTCCTTTCCTTTTCTTTATTTTTTTCTGTGATTTTCTTCTCTTTTGCGTATGGGTTGGTGGTAAACTATCTCCTGGTAATTAAAAAACACTATTTTAGCATGGAAAAGAGAAGACCAGCGCTTGGGCAACCGAGCATGAATTTATATTCGGTGTATATTGTCTTGATTAATTTTATTTCTTATTATATTGATGCATTTGTAATAGCAAGTTTGTAAAACTCTATGCATGTGAAATTCTTAGATGGACCCATACAATCAACCAAACATAACTTTGTACCAAATCATACTATTTCATACATTCATCCAAACAAACACCTCGTACCATCGTGTATAAGTAACCAAACAACTAACTTGTACCGTTTCGTCTAGAATTGCCACATCCATAACCTATCTATCCAGGATGATCCAACCTATTCATCGCTATACACCCAACCAAACACTGTATTTATAGGGGACCACCGACAGTCCGAGACGAGGGATCTGGAGATAAACACGTTCCATCGACTGAACGCCACACATAAATGCACAGAGTGGTTTTTCTGTCATCTGTCGTTTTTTTGAAAGAGAAACGAGCTTCCCGCCTGGGGTCATATGTCGTTCTCATAGCAACATTAACGATTGCTATGCATACACTTAAAATTACTCCCTCCGTCCCAAAAAAGATGACGTTTTAGATGTTTGTGCCACAAGTTTAACTTGATTTGTAGAAAATACGCACAATATTTATATCTCCAAATAAATTTATTAAAAAACTAGATCTAAAGATCTTTTTCGATGATACTAATTATGATACTAATCGATGATATTTATTATTTATAAAATTACCGGCAGTCATTTCTCAGGAAACGAAAACTTTATTTTTTTTTTTGGGACGGAGGGAGTAATATATATATATATATATATATATATATATATATATATATATATATATATATATATATATATATATATATATAGCAGCACACTAACATATAGAAAATTTATGCATATGCTGAGTGTACAATTACATTATTCTCTTTTTCCTCTCTCATGTATCCCAAAGGTACTGCTGGCTGACATGTGCCTTTTATTATTTCTACTCCCGTCGTTTCGTCTCATTGGCGATGACGGACTTTTTATCTCTCGCTCACCTCAACGTATACCGCGTCATGGATGCAACCTTGATATATTGTCATTGTAAGATACGAAATGAATGGTCAATAAATTAGAATCTCTAGAGTACTACTACTAGTATACTACCCGTGCTAACGCTACGGTGATATTTAGAAAAAAATTATAAAATAAATTACTAAACTTAAAAATAGACCAACGAATGAAAGGATCACAAATTCACAAACTAATGAATTCTATTCTTTTTACCTTGATGATACAATTCTTATGTTCACAGAAGCAATATTGATGCTAGACACCCAATTAAAAATGCACTATGAATAATTCAACAATAATTTGGGTAAATGAAAACAGTGCAGTTTATGAGGTGCATACATCTGATGAGTGATGTCTTTCATGTTTTCTGTCCCGGTCCATGTTTTCTATCCTGGTTCTGGCCCCTTGCATGGCTCCTCCCACGGTAATCATCCCACGACTTTTATTCTGAAAAGATGATAAAAGGGGATTCAACATGGCATTAATAAACTTGGTAGATTCACTTCAATAGTGCTCAAAATATAGAGCAAGATAAATGGCCATTAGTCACCGTAAAAAATAAGGCTTGGTGACTGTTCGTTGCTGCTCTTGCGCCCAAACATTCTCCATGGCCCGTTAAAAAAAAATTTCTCCATGGCTTGCTTCAAAAGTTAGGAAAGCAAAAGCATGATTAGTAGAAAGATGCACTGCTAGTGCTAGCAATACCTCTGGAAAATGAGACATAAGGAAAAAGCAGTTTAAGAGGGTTGGAAAGGTTGTATTGTGACCTAAAGTTGTGTACGTATTAATCAAATTAATATTTAGTTTACAATCACGTGTAGAATAGACGTAGAAGAAAAGAACGTGAACGTGCAGGTACTTACCAGCTGCAGAAGGCGTCACGACAGCTAAGGCAGGCTCAAGAAGAGAACAAACGACAGAGCGGCTCCATCGGGAGTTCAAGGTTCGTCTCGGTGAAGCCCTCCACATGAGTTATCTGTCGCGATTGATGCTTATTAGCATCCAGTGGCAGGGAGTGGACATCGGCGGTTGACACGGAGACGCGTTTAGCCGGCTGGGCACAAGCCAAACCGTGGAGCCAAGCCTTGTCCACTCCGCGTTGCCGCTTCCCCCGCCCCGCCGCCGTGCCGTCCCGCCTTGCAACAACTTTGGATCAATTGTAGAAGTTGTGAATTTTTTATATAAAAAGAAGTAATCTGATAGAAGGAATAAAAATTAGCAAACACATGTACGCATCTTTCGTAGGTGTACAAGTAGGCATTTAGGCTCGTACTACTTGCTTGGGGACGGTACCCGACGGACGACACCACGTGCGGCGCTGGATAGCTCCGTCGCGATTGTGTTGGCGGGGCTCGTTTGGGATGTGTGCACCGGCGTCGACGCCCTTGTCACAATGATGCTACAGCGCCCTGGAGACCGCGAGAAGCCCTCGTTCGCGATTGTGTTCGGATCGTGATGCTACAGCGCCTCGCCGCAATGCCATGGGCCTCATGCGGATCCACCCGATGATGCCGGCGTCTCCAGCACGTCGATGGCCACGTGCGGATCCACACTGCCGCCTCCAAAGACGTCGGACGGCCTTGTGCGGATCCACCCAGTTGAAGCCGCCGCTGGTCGGATGTTGCCTTGGATCGGCGTGCGGCGGCGGCGTTTGAGGATTTGAATTTGATTTTTTCCTTACGTCAATCACGGGTAGGCATGCCGCTGGATTTTTGCGAATGCCAGCGGGGACGGTCGCGGGATGAGGGCGCCTTGGTTGGGTTGCGGAGTGAGGGAGGAGGACCATACACGCAATCTTGGCCGTCCGTGCATGGGTGAGTAAGGAGAGAGAATGATTAGAATCAATCACGGTCGAGTTGATTTTGATGGTGCAGGATTCTTTGGGTACATTTTTTGGGGTGGATAAGGCGGAGCTCCTCGGTGGGGCGTTTTTCACGTGTGGGACGTAGGAAAGAAAATGCGGTGCATTAGTAGGTTGATATAAACATAGTACTCTAAGTGCATTGTCGATTAATCAAATATATACCCTCTATTTCAAAAAAATTGTTGTTTTTAGTTTTTACAACAATTTAACTTGATTTGTAAAAAACACGTGCAATATTTGTATCTCAACATGAATTTATTAAAAATTAAATTTAAAGATCTTTTTAATGACATAAATCATGTACAATAAATATTAATACTTATATATATTTAATCAATTTTGATTCTCAAAAATGATAGTCTTTTTGATAGAGGGAGTATATACTATTAATAGTATTTACAACACTAAATAGACATCATTAAAAAATTATATCATACACTTTTATAGTAAGTCTTTTTATAGATGAAAATATTAATATTTATTTTTAACAAAATTTAATTAAATTTAAGATTTTTTGACAACAATTAAATTTAAGATTGATCAACTCTTAAAGATACACTAGCCTTTACGAACACATGGAGACGGAACTGACGCGATGCCGTGTGAATGGTGCGCGCGCATGCAGTGGTCACACTCACAAAAGTCACGTACGTACGGAGTACTTTTTGAATATATCCCTTCGAAGCGGACTCATAAGCTGATGATGATGTGGTTCCAGTCCGCAGATTTTATAATTTGAGCTCAATTTTATTGATCAATTAGGCTCAGTTCATCTTTAAAATAAAGTTCCAAAACGGCCATATTCTCAGAATACCCTCAATGTTTGGCTCGCCCATGTATGTTCTTTTTTCTGGCTGTTTTGTTACGCGTGGTTTACAATAGTTTTCCCCCCCTTTTGCCATTTTTTTTTGCTTTTTCAGCTGTTTTTCGTTGTTATTTAAATCACGTGTTTTTTTCGTGTTTTTCTAGTTTTCCCCATGGTTGTCTACAAACATGTTTTTTTCTTCTTCTGTGTTTTTTTAATTTTTATTTCATTTTTTCCTTTTGTGTGTTTTCTGACTCTTTCTTTATTTTTCTGTGTCTTTTGTTATGTTTTTTTTTTCTAATTCCTGTTTTAGTTTTTATGTAAAGATATAAAGTTGAATTTATGATCTTAATTTGTTAACAAAAGAATTACACAAATCATTATATGTAAGTGTGTTAGCTGCCGGATTTAAGTTGCCTGTCTAATAATCAAACAAGTCAATCGGCTAAGCAATGAAAAGTTGAAAACATATGCGGATCGGGGTTACGGGACGTCCAAGCAACTGTTGCCCAGTGTCCAATGACATGCAACATCCAGATAAGAATAACATATGCAGATCAAGAGGGCGATCATCTAGATCCGAAGAGCATGACTCTAGTCTAGAACATAATCTTGTACAAAAGTTTTATCTAATACCACATTTCCAAAAAAAACAAAGACCGTGATGATTGATCCTATCTCTGAATACAGCGTAACCTGATTTCTTTGCCATTAGCATTACCATTTCTTTAGCCAAATGCTATCATAGATGTACACGCAAAGACTTTGGATCATCTAACGGTAAGGTTAAGCTCTCACCAAAGCGGATATGCCTATTTTTTTTTTTCAAAATACAATACAAATGTGTTCACACACATAATAAATTGCTTGACGAGTCCGCTGTCTAGGTAGCTGCGACCTAGGCGCCTGATCCTTCAACCCGCAAAGTATGGTAAACAATTTTTTTGGCAGAAGTATGGTAAATAATTAGCAGGTGCTGCTGTTTAGTTGGTGCCTTTTGATCCGCTAATTGGTCACGACGCTATTAGCTTATGTTTGTTCATGTTTAGTTGAGGCTGGAACTGGAACAAACTCTCAACTAAACTCCTTCGTTAGGCTTTATTTGGCTGCACATGAATACACTACAATCGATACGGTTTGGAAGGGATTAGAGTGTATTTTAGTTCAAATTTAACCTCAATCATATCTTTTCTAAACCGTATGGATTGAAGTGTATTTGTATGTAGCCAAATAAGGCCTTAGCATGATCTGATTGCTCGGCATGATTCGCCCTCCGCATCTTCCCTACCCCACATGCGATTCGAGGCAGCAGAAAACGTTGCAGATGGCAACCAATACAAAGGAATTGGAGGACCACGCGCAGCGCTGAGTGTCTTGGCATGACCACAGGAGCCAGTAGCTTGCTCCGCTCTCGACACTCGTTCCTCATTTGGAGGTTTTGCATGGATGTATGACCACTGTTATATTTCTTGGTCATGTATTTTTAAACCTAGATATAGATTATAGATGTAACTTGTGTGCTAACTAGGGTGCAATTGTGTTAGAGGTGTGTGGTGTGTATTAGTGCTTGCATTCATATACTACAATCCGTATTTGAAGGTTAAGGAAAAAATACAAAGGAATGGTCAACATTATTTGCTTTAGTGTTGCCATTCCTTTTGTTAAAGCAAAGAGCGCCTTTTTATCACAAAGCAAAAAGAGCACCTTAGGACAGATGGATGGACCGATGGCAGCTTCTACTCGTTGCCATTCTGATTGCCGACCGATGGAAGGAGACAGAACGCAATACTAGAGAACTGCAACGTGAAAAACGTGCATGCATCGGCCGATCCACTTCATATTTATAAGCGCCCTACCCACACACATTTATTCAACTTTTATTAATCGTTGACCAACCAAGTCAAGGGTTTATAATAAGTTATATAGTCATCATGTTTGCTTTTCTTACCATCATTTATTTGAACAATATTTTTCTTTCACAACAAATCAGCTGATTCAACTTATCAGGCGGCTTATATAACTAGCCGATGTTAGACATCGATAATCTCATACTCCTCATGTATTGTCATGTAGGACTTTTGCTGATATGGAGGGAAGAGAGAGGTAGTTGTTTCACAAAACAATCGCATCATGAGCTAAAATTTAAGATCATGAAACAACTATTGTGCCATTGTATGTGTTGTTTTTGTTGTCATATGACATACAATTTTATTTTTATTCTATGCATAAATTAAGTGTGAGGTACTATAAGAGTTAATAAGGCCACTTACCATCATCGACTAGATTGAGCCTCTTGTGCATCACCATGCTCTCACTTCAAGTCTCTGAAGTTGTGGGCCCTAGACCCCCCTTACTACTACGTGGAAAAGAAAAACAACAAAGCCCTAATACACACTATACTATGCCCATCCTTGGTCTTCTCATCATTTGTATACATTGATCAATCACCAAGTCTTCCGCCCAAGACACTTGTGGCCATTTTCATTACGACTAACTTAACTGCATTAACCTCTACAAGACACATGTTTAGTCACAATTAAAATCACTATATTGGGCCTAGATCTGTTCAACCATAATAAAAAAATGACTATATTGTGGGCCTAGATGTTTCAACCATGATCAGGGTATTATTTGATTCATCGCATCACATGGCTAGGAATATTGAATATTCCTAATTTGCCATTACAGGATTTAATCAACACAAAGCCACTGCACGGCAGGGTTTTGCTAACCGCCCGGGCTAACCGAACCGCCGGCCACCGGTAGCGGTATACCGGTCGGTTACCGCCCGGTAACCGCCAGATACCGGTCAAATTCAAATTCGAATTTGATTTTTCAAAACACCGCAGGTCATTCGGTAAGGACGGTAAACCGGTCGGTTTGAACGATTTACCGACCGGTTTGAATGGTAACCGATTCAAACCGGCGAAGTGTTTTTTTTATTTGGGGTAGAAAAAATTAATTTTTTGGCATGACCTTTACAGAAATTCATGTCCAAGAGCACACAAAGCCATAATAAATATTGTCACACAAATACATAGTGCATAAATATTAGTCGGTACCCTTTGGCAGCTAACAAAGTCACACCAACGAAACAACAAATAGTCCGATACAAATACATGGTCTCATGCACATATCAATATTTGTGATAGGAATGGAAAGACCCCCATTTCGCACCCTTGCTCATACTCGGCGGTGGACATAAGATTGATACCCGCACTTTCGAAGGAGGTCGGCCTTGAATTCTTGCCAAGATTGGCCCGTCCATGCCGCCGTTGTCTCCCATTCTTGAACTAACAAAGTGTAAAAATGAGGGTCCTCCCATTCATAGACCCATCTAGTCGGAAGCTGCATGGTCATGTCGGGGAGAACGGGGTAGTTGTAAGGGGCACGTGAGGTATCATTTGTAGGAGGAAGAAGAGTACTTGTGGAGTATCGTAGTCCGTCGGTGCATAGGATCTCCCTCTGTGAAGCCGGCTGTCCATAGTCTTCATCCCGAGTAGCATGTGTGAAATACGACTCTCCTTTGCAATGAACCATAATTACAACTCACATAAAAGAAACAAATATACGTAAGTAGGTGCAATTGATACCTGTGAAGTGAAGACCACCACCACCACCACCAGCACGACCACTACCACCTCCTCCACCAGTACTATACCCACCACCATCACCACCACCACCATACCCACCACCGTCACCGCCACCGTCACCGTCACCGTCAACATCACCGTCATCATCATCGTCAGCAGAGCTGCTATCTTGAGACTCCTGATACGGTGGACTACGCTCACCCTCATCGTCCCATCTGCGTCATTTTGCTCACTACTTCTTGTACTTGTTTTTTTTTTTTCCTTTCTTGGGGTTAGTTTGCTTTGGTCGGTCACGGAACTTTCTCTTTCCTAGGTGGGTGTCACCCACATGTCTACGGGCCCAATGATGGAATCATCCCCGTAGCCCTAGCGTAGATCTTGAGGGGTCTATTTGGTCTCGCTAACGTAAAACAAAAAATGCCATGAATAAATTGTGCTACATAAGTGGCTAATTGAAATAAGAACAAAAAAATACCTGACAAGATGGGAAGGCAACGGGACATCAACCTCATCATCATTCTCATCCAAGACTGGATCCGCGTTCGATCTCCCATACTCCATCCATTCCCGAACCGGATTATCCCGATCATAGAAAGAAATATGTGCAAACTGGTCAATAAAATCACCTTCATCACGCGTTGGCGGGCCGTCGACCTCCGCAAGCCGTAGCCGAAGGTTGTAGTTGACATACACAAGCTTGTTTAGTTTCTTGTGCGACAACCGATTTGCGAACCTTCGTATGGAGCAAAGCAAAGGTGCTCAGTTCCGCTCGCATCCACCGGAGGAAACACACTGCGTGCAACAAGCCGCAAAGCAAGACGCCGCAACGGCGGCGGCGTGTTTCTACCAAACAAAGCATCCACCGGGCCGCTGCAAGTGAAACCCATTATGTTAGGTGCACATAGAAAGAAGAGGAAAAAAAAACATAAGTACGGAGATATTCTTACATGGGGTTGTCTTTGGGTCTTCCGCCATTCTAATTGCCGGTTCGCTCCCAAACTCACCAAGCTTTCGTCGAAATACCTCGGCCTCCTTCAATGCCCGCGCTTTGCTACTTCAACATCCACCATGCGCGAAAATGCATCCTTCAATCCTAGAAACATTTACGGAGTGGGATCCGGTTTGTATGCAAGTTTCGGATTAAGAACAAAGAAATTGCAAAGTATTTTGAACAACAACAACATACGTTAAATATTGAATAAAAGCGGTTTGGTAAAAACATAAGGCATGATCATACCTGCGGCAACATAGGTGCCTACGTAGACATCCAAAATCCTAGACTCACTGTTTGTACTCCCTCCATGTTTGCACATTATTTGCGAAGAACTGCCTTTGCATCTCTGTTTGACCATGGAAGGCGATACACCACATCACACATGTTCGGCCGCTTATCTTGATCAACAAAGCGAAGGAACTTGTATTAATCGGCCGCACCGTGTCGATGATGTATTTTAAACCTTCCCACCAGCGTGTATACTTGACAACCTTGCATGAGCATAACGACCTTGTTCAGTCCACGCCCACTTGCTGTAAAAACTTCGAGGAGATCATATCCACTTTGCATGAATTGTTCATGTTTCCGGTAAAAGCTCTCGAGGAACATGTAGTTGGTCACAAATCTAGTGGCATTCCACTTGACCAACTCACCACCAATAGCTTTCCTCATCATGTCATTCAACGAACCATGGTTGTGCAACCAAGTTGAAATACGCCTGCAAACCGTGATTATACCGGAATGTTCCAACCTCTCACCAATGTCCTTCAACATCAAGTTGATGGTGTGTACAAGACAAGGTGTCCAAGCAATGTGCGGATACTCATCAGTAAGATGTTTGCATGCTTTCTTGTAGTTTGCACCGTTGTCGATTACCACATGAACGACATGCTCCGATCCAATCTCCTTCACCACCTTAGTAATCTCCACGAAAATAATAGGCACATTTATTACTAACGTGGCAAGAATGTGCAATTCCAAAAAAAAATTCATAGACACATGTCGAAAAAAAATAAGCGCGTGTGGGGAAAAAAAAATTACCGAAAGCAGAGGTATGTGGCCGATTGACTCTTTCGGTCGCATCAATAGACTTGTGAAACCAGGTCACCCCATTGCAATATATCAGAAAGTTGATCACACTCATTCTAGTCGGGCCAGTCCAAGAATCACACATCAACGTGACACCAAAAGTGGGCCAATCCTTCTGGAACTCTGCGAACCTAGCCTTCAAGTCCTACTCGTTCCTATCAAGGTACTTGCCATCAATTTCCCTTCCATTGGGTGACGTGATCCCTTCACGCAAAAATAACCAAATCATTAGATTAAAGAAACAAACGTAATGCAACAAGTTCTCCAAGTATAGCTACTTACCCCACTTCTGTGTCTCTCTGATTGCACTTACAAAGTACGGACTATCCGCCTGTCGTCCAGGGATTCCTGCAAAATGGAACCACTGTGGCAGAACCTTCTAAATTATATGGCCCACAAGCACTTGACATTGTCCTTAAGACCTCTGTCAGACGTACTTGTGTACCACATAACTCGAGAATGTTACGTCGGGTGAAACCCCGATGACACCACGATTCTCCAAGATCGACTTCTTACAAGATATTGTAGTATTACAACCGTTTTTTATTCAAATACAACAGAGTAGCGGAAGATTTATAAAAGATATGCCAACACTTGATCGAGTTTGATTAAACAACACTTAACTAAATTTGCGGAAGTAAGAAGGAGATGTAGAACACTGCGGGGAGAACACCTCAAGTGAGAGATATTCGATCATGCCAAGCCCACTGGTATGACCAAAGTCAGCAACACTAGTCAACACCTGCAACAGGGGTCAAACAAACCCTGAGTACAAAAGTACTCCACAAGACTTACCCGACCAAAATTGGGGAGAAGACTCGGGAATCTTTGGCTAATAGGAATCAAGGTGAGGCTTTAGCAAGATCAAAAGACTCTTTTTGCTAAAAAGACTAAAGCCAGTCCTTAATGTATCAATCACTCGTCAAACATATACCGAATTCAAAACTTTCCATACTCAACTTCCATTATTACTACGATGCTGGTGCGAGGATCACGGCTCCCATATCGTGGAGCACACGACGATTCGAATCGCTTAATATACCCAGCTGGGGCTTCCTAGCCACACGATGTATGCAGGACCAACATCTTACATACATCAACTCAACGCTCAGATTTCTCCATACTAGAACGGGTGTACAGTACACCACCTCGCTACGGCCGCTCGGTCACTTCGGCGGTGCGCATCGTAGGATGGGTACACGCTACTATCCGTTCTAGTAACGAATAGTCCAAGTGGAGCTTACCGCCATTAGCATGCGACTAGTACTATCCAATAACCTCATGATCCAAGGGCCAAGGCAACGAACGGTGCTTAACCGACTCACAAGTGGACGACACTACACCCGGGGCACTAGCCCCTCCCCGGCGCAAAGTCACTCCACCCGGTCTCGATTTAATCATCATCATGCTCTTGTGGTGTATCCTTGACCCCGTCGGAACAAGGATAGACGACAAGCAACATCAGGTTTTCGTAAATTCCCTTCAGGGAGTATTGTTATCACCTTTGAAAACAATTTACCAAAACCTACACTAGTAGCAAGGCTAAGCGTACTAGGCATTTCGAAATCAAAACAGGTATTCAGGGTAATGTAGCAAGGTACAGTAAATGCATCAAAGTAGGATAGCACACAGCTCCTACACCTAATGCATTATATCATCACATGAAATCATAAAAACTTTCGAAATACAAGGACGGGTTTGAATGCATCCGGGGGCTTGCTGCGTTGAGAGAAGATTAGTTATTACTCTTGACATCAACATCTTCGGGATTCATCTCGTCGGGGTTGGATCATTGCGAACCTCCTCCGAAGTGTGACCATCGTGATCCATCGCTCTCCGTAAACTATACGCACATGAAATGATGCGGGTTCCAATGTCATGCGTGACATGATGCATGATGCAAGACAATCAACAAAAGAAACTTGAGTACAACTTCCCTTCACGGTATAGTTGCAACAAGAAGGTACAACTAGCGTCGACGACGACGGACTAACGATACACAATCGACATAAAATGCCGAAGGTCATTAGGGTTAATGACCTAGGGTCATCACTCAATCCCAAAATCAAGCAACCTTAATAGTGATTAGAGGTGATTACTAATTTATTAACCATTTTTACGATCGTTGAAAACCGCTAATTAAACTTACTAATTAATTAGCTATTACTACACATGTGATGATGGTCACTAGTAACACTACACAATCAAGCCATAGATCAGAGGTGGTTAATGATCCATGGTCTTCAAGAAATACCCAAAAGGAAACAAACCTAAGTGAAGCATATACTAATTAAACAAGGATATTAATTAAGCATAATACAAAACTTAATCAAAACATGATCAAATTTTATAATTAAGATCATTAGCATCTGATTAGCACACAAAACAAATTTCATAATTTTTAGACTTATATTTTAATTATTAAAAATCATGGAATTTGCATTTAATAATTAAAAGAGCAAATTAAAGCATAATTAAATTTTATTGTAAAAACAGAGTTAGTATTTTTCATGGACAGAGCACACCACAGAGATCACATGCATATTTTTATTTTATTTTTAACTGCCCAAAATAAAATACCACAAAATGATGAAAACTATGCTTGGAAAAACAATTTGGAAAAAGAAAAGCATTTTCCATCTGCCGCTTCGCGGGCTCAGCAGTGCGGCCCATCCGCACGGCCAGCCTGCTTACCTTTTGCCCAGCCGCTGGCGGCGACGACCCCGAACGCGGCACGCCTCTCCTCTCGACGATCCGGCCTGCGTCGGTCTCACCCCCTCCTCCCCTTTCTCCTTTCTCCGGCCGGCCGAGGGGCGGCGACGGCGCTGTTCGCCCGTCAGTACGCTTCCCCCGGACGCAACTAGCTATACCAACGGGCTCCTCTCACCGAGGCGAACTTGGCAAGGTACTATATGGCCCACTCGCTACCGAGCAATTCCACGGCCGGTGGTCGCGGCTCACTTGGCGGCGCTGCTCGGCGAGCGGCAGCGTTTGAATGGCCCCGGACATGGTAGCAAGCTTGGAGCGGGCATGGGTAGGATCAACAGCTCACCAGGAACACGTTGCGCGTGATGGATCGACCAGAGATGGAGCGGAGGGTGGTGGTTGGGGAAAACGACTTGGCCGGACGGCCGGCCGCGAAAAGATGCCGGTGTCCGGGCGATTCAGGCGGTTAAAGAAAGCGAGAGTGGACTCGGACGGGTGCTCCGAAGTTTGCGGGCTCGCGTGCAAGACGAATTGGATGACGATGGTGTGGTGTGCACGAATTTGGCAATGGATGGACGGCGGCCGACGGCGAAAGCAAGGTGGAGAAAAACGAAATCGTCGTCGACCTTCACTTGGTTTTATAGGGCAGGGAGGAGCTTGACAAGTGGATGGCGACTTCGATGATGGCGAGAAGCTGGTTGGTGGCGCAGGAACCCCGGGAAAGACCGAGAACGGCCACGGCGGCGCCCCCTCCCGGCCGTCGGGCATGGGCAAGGGTGAGGTGCCCCCCCTGTTACTGTAGCACAGTGCCAGCTCATTCTCTCCCCTTTTCAAATTACTCCCGAAATTTGAATAAAAGATGAAAAATTCCCAAAATACAGTTTGCCCCAAATTTCATGCTCTACAACTTTCATTTAGAAAGTTTTGTCAGATTTCAAATGGATTTTGAATTTGCATTTCAAATTCAAAAAGAGGTCAAAAACTAAATTTTAAGGATTTCAAAATTACTTTTAATTTTTGAATAAAAGATGAAAATCTCCAAAAATAAAAAGTTGTTCTATTTCTCAATATCTACAACTTTCATTTAGGAAGTTTTTCATGAAACCAAATAATTTTTGAATTAGAGTTTAAAACTCAAAAGGGGATACTTTGCAATTCAAATAACTTTTGAAATTAATTCAAATTTTATTCAAAAGCTTGAAAAACTTTATATACCAAAGTTGTAGAGCTCAAAGAGATGCACAAACTGTATTTTTGGAGTTTTCCCAAATTTTGAATATTTTGAGATGAAATTAAGAAAGGGGTAGAAAGCTTTTTGAATTTTAGGATTTTGAAAAGGAATTTCAAATTCAAACTTTGGGCAATTAATTAATGATGTTGTGGCACTTTTTCAAACCCAACCAATAGTACATTTTCAAAGTACAAAATTCATACTTTGAAATAGTGCCATTGGTTAGCAACTTTTATTTAGAAAATTGATTATGGTTAGCTCACCAAAATTGAAAGTGAAATTCAAATTCCTATACTTAGCCATCAAGCTAGGGTTTAGGATTTTGAACTCCAATTTCAAGTTTGATTCTTCCTTGCACCTCATTTGACTTGTAAAACATGTTTGATGTGTGAGTCAGGGCTAACCAAGCACTTGTACACGCCAAGGTTCATTTTAGTTAATCACTTTTATAAACAAAAGTAAAATTGTAGGTGAAGTTTAATGACCTACACATACACATACGATATGAAAGAGCGCAAACAAAACCCTAGAATTGTAAACTCATTTTAGACATTTAAATTAGGGTTCTCTAATCATGGATGCTTATGCAATACTTATGATGACATGTGGCATGTTCAGGTTAACGTAACACCGGGGTGTTATAACCACTTTGCCCAACCTATACCAATAGCTTCCCTCGCTTGCCTACCCCTCTGCGTCCATTTGCCCGTATCAATCCTTGGTTGCACTATTCCTCTCCTCCCACCGGCTGCCAAATTATAGTCCTCCACCACCACAGGATTCTCCCTCCGTGAACTTGATCTACCAAAGAGCCTCCCAGAAAGGATTCCGCCCTAGCGAACCACCACCCCCGCGAACCACCACCCCGCGAACTACCCCCCTCCTCGCTCAGTAAATACCTCCTCTCGCTTCCACCCCCCGTCGGTAGTCAGTTCTTCTTTGGACTGGCGGAGTGCTTCCCTGCAACCGAGCTTCATATTCATCATCATCGAGGGGAGTGTTTCCCTCCGCCGGCAGCCTCTCGTGCCAACTTCTTTCGAGCCCGGTCGGAAGTTGCCTTCTTAGTCCTATCAATATCATTGAAAATACTCCCCGGACATCCGGTGGCACCCCTGTTGCAATGCACCACCTCACTCCCTCGCTTGACCAAATGTTGTTTCAATCTCGTGCAACCACCACCCGATTTTGAATAAGACAATAGTTGCATCGCCATTCGGGAGCCGATTCACGCCATGTTCCCATACAATGTCTTTTCTGTCTTCGACATTGTGCACCTACGAACGAAAATGCAAAATAAAAAAGAAAACAATCACATATATAAAATGTACACAATGTAATGTAGGTAAACAATATGCATAAATCATTTACAAAATAATACCTACCTACACATCCTACCTCTAATCTTAAATCCTAAAGCAAAATAAACTACACATCCTACCTCTAATCTTAAATCCTAAATCAAATCCAACCTAAATCCTAAACTAAATGTTTCCTAAAACCTATGTAAACCCTAAATCAAATGAACCTAATTCAAATGTTTGCTAAAACCTATCTAAAACTACCTAAACCTATCTAAAACTACCTAAATCCTACCTAAATACAAAAGAAAACAAAAAAAAGCAAACTCACCTCGGGCGGAAACCGACGGCGACCGGGGCGATAAACCGCCCTACCGGCCCGGCTTACCGCTCCCCGCGCCCCAAGACGCCACCAGATCCGGGGCCTACGGTAAAACCGCTCCTACCGAGCGGCTAACCGAAAGCTTCGGGGGCGGTTGGGTCGCGCGTCCGCGGTTCGGCGGCGTCTTGGCGGAAGGGAGAAAGGGAGGGGCGGATGCGGTTTCTCGGCGATGGGATACGACCCATCGGCCATTGGGGGCCGATTGGGCCTCATGGGCCTAAATGGGCCGCGGCTTTTTTTTTCAAACTTCCATATGTCGAAAAAATACTAAACGAATTCAAATTTGAAAAAATTTGACACCATTCGATTCTATAAATCATGAACTATTTTAGGAATTTTTCTAGAATTTTTTTTTCAAATTCAAATTTCAAATTTTAAATTACCCCGGTTTGAACCGCCCGAAACCGAACCGGGCCGCGCCCGTAAGGTCAGTTACCGGCCAAACCGGGCGGTTACCGAACGGTATAGTGTTGTCGGTGGAGTCTGATGATGTCTATATCGGTTATCCTTTTCGAACATGATGTCATCGACATGGATGCATATCTTATTAGAAATTTGGTCAAATTTACAACAACTTAATTTAAAAACCGTTAAGGTCTTTTTTTTCTTTTACTAAGACAGAGATTAGGTGGATTGAATTGATGATCGGTCAACGGTCAAAGATGGATCTGTACTGTGTGTTGTAGTAGCGTCTGCATGCAGCTACAGAGCTGCAGTATTGCTCCCAGTTGGAGAAATCTACTACTTGGAGAATGGCATATAGTCGTACATGAGCAGAAATAGTGCAGTGTCACGTATATTATGCAGTATCAGTGTCTGCTGACTACTACAAGTATAAAATTGCATTACCTCGGCAGTATCCTAAAGCTTCGCCTGGATTCTGTTTGAGCGTGGAGCCCGCTACTGTACTGTGTATGTACGTACTCTCTCCATAAAAAAAAAACACAATTATAGTTTTGAATTTAGACATAGTACTTCCTCCGTCCTGAAAAAAAATATAATAAAGTTACGTTGTCGTGTCAGTTAAAGTGACCCATATTTAACTAAACTTTTAATAAATAGTATTTACATTTATAAATCTAAATAAATTAATTATAAAAATATGTTTCATAATTAATCTACTAATATTAATTTGATATCATAAATATTAATATTTTTATCTATAATTAGTTAAATTTAAGATACTAAAATGCAATACTGTACTAAAATTGTATTCTTTTTAGGACGGGGTAGTATATATCTAGATTTAAAGCTAGGATTGTTTTTTCTTGACGGAGAGAATAAGCTCCTACCATCTTATGCGCATTCTTACTAATATTCTCTCTATTTTAAAGTATAAATCATTTTAATTTTTTATTTATTCATTTTACTATTGTCGGGGGGCCAAACAGACAGTCTGTCAAGCCCCCGGTTAAGCAAACGTCACGGTCATCATTAGCTCCCCAGCCTGACCCATCGAAAGGCCGAAGCGCCGTGGTCTGTCGCTCTGCTCCGTGACAGAAAGGCCGGTGGGACAGGGCAGGAGGCCCACAAACGGGCCATGCCGTGCGGCCCGGAGCGAGGGGTCGGAGCTGCGCCTCGGGATGCGCTGTGCGCACGACCCCGGCCTAACGGAGGGACTCCGGGCCCGCGACCCTGGGCGCGACGTCCCGCACGACCCCCGCGTCCGTCTTCGCCCGGAAGCAACCCATGCTTGCGGTCAAGATTCTCACGTCACGGGTCAGCCCACGTACGCTCCGTCTGAGCCCCGCGCAGGGCATGGATGGGCGTGTTTTGACCACACTGTTAGCCAGTGCAGGGCGTGGAACCACGTTTGACTGCACTGTTAAGCCATGCAGGGCATGGCGCACTGTCTGATCACACTTATAACGTGACAGACCGGACGGCCTGCCTGCCATGACCCATGCCCGTGCCGTACGACACTATTACGCCTGGCTCAATACGACAAAGGTCCAAATCAGCAGCTTGCCCACTCGGTAAACTATGGGGGCATGGGCAGGCTCTCCGACGACACGACAACACCGGCGGACAGCTCACAACGACGTAGACCACGGCGGGAAGAAGGACATCTCGACCCTAGGAAGACGGACGAGCCACTTCACCATTGTCCTTTTTTCTTTCTTCTTTTTCTTCTTTTGCACGACAAGCCCACTCCTTCTCTACAGAGTCTATGTAAGGTTACCCCTTCCCTTCATCTATAAAAGAGAGGACGAACCACCCTTCGAGATCATCGCACAACGAAACCACACACGAATACACACCACATACGCCATGATATTGGCACCACGCTCAATCACAGAGACTTGGGAGCCCCTCCCTCCCTCGAACCGTTTGTAACCCCTACTGCGAACTGCCGCTAAGTAACATAACCCGATTCGACTGGACGTAGGGCGTCTCGCCCGAACCAGTGTACCTCCTGTGTCTCTCGTAGCGAACCATCCGGACATAAACGCGCATCTATAACTTTAATAGTTGGTGCTTTTACGAAACACCGACAACTATATATCTAGATATATTATTATATGTTGATATATAGTAAAATAGATAAAAAAATTCAAAACAACCTTATAATTTGAATTGGAACAGAGGAAGTACCATAGAAAGCCTTACGTACGTGTGAACGTGTCGCTTTGGGGGTGTTTGGATTCCCCTGGCAAATTTTTTGCCCCGTCCCATCGAATCTAGTCACACATATATGGAGTAATAAATGTAGTCTAAAAAAATAATTAATTACACAGATTGCGATAACTTTGCGAGACGAATCTTTTAAACCTAATTAGTCCATGATTTGATAATATGGTGCTACAGTAACATTCGCTAATGACGGATTAATTATACTTAAAAAATTTGTCTCATCGTTTCCTGACGAATTCTGTAATTTGTTTTTTTATTAGTATTTGAAACCCCCTTCCAACATCCCTCCGACATTCTGATGTGACACAGATAAAACTTTTTCCACACCATCCAAACACGCCCTTTATCACCCTCAGAAGCCAGCTACTACCGCTACCACTTCCACGACGCATGGCTCGCTGTTGAGTGGTTCACGAAACACAAGCAAAATAATAAAAAAATGCGCGTGCACATGCTGCCGGTCGGCCCATCGGGGATCGGAGTCCGGACTCTTGGACTGAACACGCTGACAATGCGGGAGCGGTGGAGCTTAAACACAAGGACGGAGGACAATGCGCGCAAGCAGACAAAAGAATAATAATTAAATAAGATACTCATTTTATGTCATAAACTGCGGAACATTTTTTATCGAAGATAGTACCATTCAAAATTTAGTCTTGAACAGTTAGACTATCTCTAATAGAAATCTATTACTTTACTTTACTCAAACTTAAAAGGAGAAATTTTGCTCCTGGACATCCCAAAAGACACAAATTGGCTGGTGCACACATCCACTTTTCGATATTTACTAAGAAGACACCGCGATTTCGTGTAATTGGGCCAATGGAGATCAAGCCTAATTAAATATTTTTATAAAATAGATATAAAATCATATAAGTGCGAGAAAATTATACTATAAAATCTTCTACACTCTACATGATGAGAACTACTGAGTAAAAATATTATTTTGCACTGAAATAATCATTTTGCCCCTCTTTATAAATAGACAAAGATAACCATGGTTAGTTAGTTAATATATTTATAAGACACTAAAAATACTGAAAAAATCACAAGATGCATACATCACCAAATCATATCTGTGAAAAAAAATATCAGATCAAAATAACAAATTTTATTATATCAATTAAGCTTCATATATAGGAGATACATTACAACTCAGTCATGCTAAATATATCAGTATAAACATTATTACTTTGAGCTAATATTTTTAGCATTGTCAAGATTTGTTGATGTACTCATTCTATGAATTTTTCAAAGTTTTTTGGTGTCCTACAAGCATATTAGCAAATTAACCATGGTTATCTTTGTCTATTTATGAAGAAGGGTTAGTGTAAAATAATATTTTTACTCGAGAATTACATCATGTAAAGTGTAGAAGATTTTATAGTATAATTTTTCTGGCACTTATATGATTTTATATCTATTTTATAAAAAATGTTTGACTAGTTTTGATGTCCATTGGCTTAATTACATAAAACCGCAAAGTGTCTTCTAACAAATATCAAAAGTGGATGTGTACACCAGCCAATTCGTGCCTTTTGAGATGTCCATGAGCAAATTTTCTCTAACAGAAAAGGCTATTTTCTCTCACAGCATGTTTCTAACAGGAGTAACTATACAAAAGACCTATTTTAGATATCATGAGAGACATCTAAATGTGAGTATTTTCTCTCCTAAAGACTTATTTGCAGAAAAGACTCTCTTTTGGGTCTCTTTTAGAGAACAGGTATTGAACGTTTTGCATGCAACGCTATCCAAACGTCAAATGAGTCTTATTTTGCTTCATGGTTGTTAGAGATAGTTGTCTTATTTGTTTGCCTTATCAGCGGTCGAATAATATTTTTTCTCTCACAGCAAATTAGTCGACTTATAAGTTCAGTTGGACACCTCGAGACTTTTACTGTTTGGCAAACAAATCCCGATCCTGAAATCAAACCAAACATTAGAGCTTTCTAGTGAATTCCTTTCAAATGCCACTCCGTGTGTACCTCACTCAAGCAGATGGATCGAGCAAACCTTTCAAAAGAAAAAGAAAGGGAAAAACACGCAGCATTGTCAGCAGCAGTTTGCAATCAACTAGCTAGCTTAGCGCCGTGATCCGTGGGGAAGAAGGCTGCCGCGGCGGTGACTGTGACTCACTGTGAGCTGTCTGTCTGACCTTCACGTAATAAATACGCGCCCGACTCGCCGACGCCTATGGAGGAGGAGGTGACAGTTCATTCACGGACGGACGGGTCCATGCACGCCACACGCAGGTCGGCAGGTGTCCGGCGTCCCGGCGCCGTCGATGCGAGCGGTTTGGTGCCGTGGTGCGCTCAGATGCGTCGTAGTCGTACACCGATTGTAGCAGGCATCTTTATATCGCTGGTACAACTACTCCATTGCAGATTCCTTTGGCGTCGTCACCTGAGGGCAAACGATTCTAGGATCCTTTTAACAACAACAATAATAATCGTATTATACAAGAACGTGCATTACCGGCTTTGTCTCGATGTCAACAACAGCTTGCGGAACGGCGAATGTTTTATCGACGATCATGAGCTTTGTTACGGGTTCTCTGTTTCGTGCATCTCCTTTATTATTCCTCCTGACTAACTCCACCATGCATGTTCCGCAAGGATTGATGACTCGTTTCAATGAGAGTTCAGGTGGGGCTACCCCCTACCACACCCACCAATCAAATGGAAACCTTTAAAGACGCGGCAATGTATGAGAATCGCAAACTTTGTCACATGATGGGTCGCGCATTTAATTTGTGTGATCACAACACCCATCCGCGCGCCTCTCGTCGAGAGAAAGAAGAAAAGATTAGGTAGTCTTTGGATGCAAGGAGAGGACCAACAGGTATGGGGTGGGGCGGTTCCACAGGATCTCAGCTATATTTGGTTGGGAGGAGGCAATCGGAGATCGATGAGGATGTTCCACACGCAAATAATCGCTCAAGATGCAAGCGCCTCAATTTCATGGACAGGGTCAACCCTAGGTGTGACGAGCGCGAACGCTTGCAAGGAAGAGGAGGCGGGCGTAGAGGAGGAAGAAGAGGAGGCCACCGAGTGTGTGGCTGCGTGGGAGAGCTCCGCTGCCACCTCCAAGCAGGCGAGCTCTAGCTTTGCCGCCGGCCGCCGTGAGGGCAAAGCTTTGAACCGCCGGCGTGCGAACCAGCTTCGGCCATGGCGCCAAGCGGACGAGGTGCAGCTCGTCGCCACGAGTCTGGGCTCGTCGGTGGAGGATGCTTGTCGCGGCGTGTCAGTGTGCAGATGTTCAGTGCAAATGCAAACATGAAACATGTTCCTAACATGTATTGCCGCGCGTTCTGCGTACTATCCGTACATCTTATTATTTGTCTGTTGGCCTGCGCATCCAGTAACAAAAGCTGCTGCTTGATGGTGTTGCCGTGTTGGTGCGTGGTTGCACGCAGTCCCTGCGCATCGATCACATGCACGTTGCACATCTGCACACTGACACGCCACGCAAAAGCTACGGTCTCCAGCCTCACCACGTCATCTACCGATGTGTGTGAGACCGACGAGACGAGCGAGACGGCCAAACGCAAACCAATGGTTGTTCCGCTTCACCACGATGCATAGGTACTACTAGTACTAGTTTGCGTGCAGGCCACCGAGTGATTCATCCGGTTCTAGTACGGAACGGCCGGCTTTCATTCATCTCATGTCAGAGAATTGGCTGGGCCTGAGTTGGTTCCGCGAGTTTACACGGTTCAGAGCGAACGCCCCGCGAGTTTTCACGGTTCAGAGCGAACGCTAGCTGGTAGCTGTTGTTGCTATCTGCAAAGACCACTCCAAACTGCAAACTGCTATTGCCGCCACATGTATGTATATCTGCACTTCTGGAGGGTTAGAGTGTACCAACCGTGATTGGCTTGGCTTGGCCTTCTTTGCACTGTGCTACAGCGATACAAAATCTCCATTTGCTCCAAATAATGAATTAATGATGCATGCATGAGACATGATAACAATCCATCCCCTAGGCAAAGCACTAGTACATGATTTAGTCTCAAGTTTTGCAGACGAGATTCAACATAGCGAGTAGTAATTTTCTTTAATCACATCAAAACGTAAATCTGATTGTAAAGCCTGCAGCAAAGGTTTAGGAACAATTATTCTGCAATTGGTTCCAAAATCTAATCATTACCAGATTTTTCTAATTCTCCTAGTGAGATGGATTTCTTCTAGTGTTTTGATATTTAAAATTCTGTATAAAATTTTCTCTATCATATACCTTCTAGTAAAAATTCCCACGTGCTATGACTAGTGACAGTGTTTTAGTACTATTTAAAAACACTAGAAGAATCTCACCATTTTGATAATGAATATAACTCATGTTACTATATGAGCAAAATCAGTTTCTAAATACCGCCACAAATTAAGTAGTCCTTCCACTCCAAACTATAAAATATTTTGATATTGGTACTTACAAAATTTTTTACTAAATATTGTACACTATATCTAAGTACGTAGTAATATAAAACCAATATATCTATAGAAATCAAAATGCCTTATAGTTTTGGAACAGAGGGAGTAACATTGTTTTGCACTTATTATTATAGTAGACATATAAATCACACATGAGGTGATGAGCACGGATTCATGAGTTTTGAATAAAATCTTCGAGACCAAAGTGAATGAATTCTACGTCATCCGAAAGATGGAAATGAGAAAAAAGAAACTGTACAAGCTGAGCTCATTCAATCAAGGTGCTGGTGTGGGTTTGTCCGCATTGATGGGCATATATGCGGCTTATCCCGAGATTCATTTCAGCCCAGCCCATGAGGTCATAACAAACGGTTTCTTGCCGGCCCATACCCACTCCACAGTACACGAGTGCCGGTATCCGGCAGGCCCACAGGATGCTACGCCTCAAGCCCGCAAGCGCTACAGGCTGAGCCTCCTACTGGCTGCTCTAGGGGCGCGTTTAAAGTGGAGCCAAAAGTGCCTAGAGCCCGTCGGTTAGGCCTAGGCCAGCCACAGTCTAATCCAACTTAGACATTGGACTTTGTTTGATTTGCGCCTAGGAGCCTGTTCCAGTCAGCCCACTATTTGATTTGTACGTCAAAACTAAGTCTCGATTAACTAACTTCAACTACCACATTAAAATTGTGTTTGTTGTCAGCCTGGCTAGAAATGGCAGCCATCACACAAATATACCAAGGAAGATAACTCAATGCAATATAAACAATTGCAATTCTCAACGTAATTAATCCTAGACTCCCAAGTCAATTAATTGACAACATATTGGCCTCAGACATAGGCTTTCATAATTAACCATGGAATCATAATTGCTGAAGTATACGATCTTCAAAGTAGCACGACAAATTAGAAACAAAGTCAGAAATCAATTAACAGACAACCCAAAAGAATGCAGCAGAGATAGGCAACAAGAAAAGATCACAGCTTAACAAGTGACAGCAATATCTCATCCATCTTGCACCACTCTAGTCATGATAGGCACCCATATAGTGATTAGAAAAATCACAACAAAAAGGAAAACAAGATAAACCACCCATATAACATAGCCAGACACAAACAGGCACTATACCAGAAGTGTTAAGCACGTCACCACATGCTGTATCTTGGTGAAGAGATCTAATTAGACACAAATTAGTGGCTTGGAACAACTTACTTTCACGCATCACGAATATCGTGTTAAGCCAGGAACAAGATGATTTGTACTGGAACTTGTATCCTAATGGACAGTTCTCAGTCAAATCTCATTACCTAGCAATGATCCATAATGATGTCCCTAATATTAATAACTTAATGTGAAAATTAAAAGCTCCTTTGAAGATCAAGGTGTTTCTGTGGTACCTACGTAGAGGTGTAGTTGTTAACCAAAGACAATTTAGCCACGCGTAATTAGACTGACAGTAAATAATATTATTTTTGTCACAAAGATGAGACAATTAAGCATCTGTTCTTTGAGTGTTGTTTTGCTCGTGCTGCCTAGTCAGTTATTCATACGACTTCAGGCTTGTCTCAACTACATAGTGTATCAAACATGTTTAGGTCTTGGCTCTATGGTCTTAGTAAAGAACTAAAATCGTTAGTCTTGTTAGAAGCAGCAACTGTATATTAGTCGCTTTGGTTATGTAGGAACGACTTGGTTTTTGAAAGGAAGCATATTTTTTCTTTATAGGTTATACTCGATTATACATTGGCTTCGTATATGGGCTGTCCTACAGAATCCAACTTCACTAGATTTGGTCGTAACGGCATCTCTACAATTAGCGTGGGTGGCCAAGAAGTTTTTTACTCGATCAGGCACATGGGTGACAGTCTAGTCTTTGAATTGAGTGTTACTAATGTGTCTTTTTTAAAAGATCTTTTATATGGTTGTATGTATCCTTATTATACAAAGGCCGAAGTGTTTTAAGATCTTTGTATCATCTCGATGTAATGATTTGAAATTAATAAAACCTTCATTATTGAAAAATAACATATGCTCTTGGTAGAAGACCAACACCATGCATATTACAACAAAACTGTCATACAACCACTACCAGTGCAATGCATGGTCGGCATGGCACCAACCTTGCCTCACAAGTCACAATACCAAGCACGAGGGATCTACATAATGATATCTCTCCAAGGGCTTATATGGAACACAAAAATTTTTCTCTGTTTCTATTTTATTTTTTTTGACAAATTCCAACGTGATTTTTGTGAGCATAACTACATATAAGCAGAAAAATAATATCATCTTTAGAATAGAGAAAAAAGCATATTCATATGTATTTTATCTATAAAATTAAATCGATTCCTATGAAACCTTGCATCTAAATAGAACCTAATTCATTCTTCTTCCTCCATCCATGCATAAGCTATAGACACTCTCGTAGTCATGTCCATCATCCTCTCTGCCAGCTCTCTATGTGTATTATTTCCTACAAGAATTGGAATCTACATGCAAACTGCCTGTTTTACGGGCCGGTCTTAATGAGTTTTTGACCTAGCATGAAAGTAATTTTTAGGGTTTTATTATATAAATAATATTACTATTACTACTCACTACTAGTATATATATACACATATACGAAATGTTACTAATAAGCAGTTAACTAAATGCAAAAGCAATATTCATATGAAATAATAATATAGAACTTCATCGAAGATGGTGTCAATATCAATCTCAGCCAACAGTTTCTTCTCAGTGCATAATGTTGCCAGTCCATTTAACCTCTCTTATGACATTATAGATCTTGAATAGTTTTTTAGTCATTTTAATTTTGAGAAGTTTTCTTTAGCTGATGCCATAGTCACTGGCATGGTAAACATGATGAAATAAGCAATGGAAGTACTTGATAACAATCACCTTCTTATATAACAAACTTAAAAATCTCCGTAGCCGTCATTTGTCTATTTGGTAAAGCAAACTGCAGAACCCTTAGCTCAGAAATTAGACCATTTAAATCAATGTCAGATGGGCCATTTAAAAAGAAAGCTACTGCCAATATTGTGCAGCAAAATTTAGTTCATGACCATCCAAGGACTTCAAGCTTGTTGAACTTAGTAAAAAGAACCCAAATATTTCACTAAATGGCTAGGGTTATTATAATCAATTTTTTTATCATATGATTTCCATATCAATCATAACCAGAAAGTAACTAGCTTTAAAATCCTTCTCAGCATGCAAAATGTCTTCCTCACTATTGTTTTCGTCAAAATATTTCTTTCTACGATCACGACTAATGTATCTCTTGATTTGTTATCAAATTTATCCCAATCTCTTGGATCATAAATATTGATAGAATCCGGATCCTCATCAACTATAGTAGGTTCTATTTCATTTGAATTAAATGCATGCTCATCATGATCACTCACGTTATTTTCATCCATGTTGATGCCACATTGTCTTCCATATGGTCATGATCTTCTAAGTAGCATTAGCTGATTCCTCTATAGTAACTATTGCCAATGCATCTAGATATCTTGAAGTACTTGTATTACTCTTAAGAATTTTATGGAGAGCCACTCTCTATGATTGTATCAAATCACCTACTTGCATTTCTTCTTCCATTTTTCGCTGCTATAAGCATACTTTCTTGATGACATGGTACTATTAAAATTTAGAGAAACACTTATTCAATTAGTAACTAAAATTTTAGAAAGTAGGGATCATGTGAGAAACAATTATTAATATCTGGTTGTTGCCGCCTACCTGCTTAGCTAAAAATAGGATCACATGAGATTAAGGCCTTGTGTGAGATCTCCTATTCAAATGTCAATGGGAACGATCTAGTTCAGACAAGTAACAACAATGCAAATGGAGCGATATTCATTGTATGCTTATTGTTAGTTAAAAGCAAGATATAACTTGTGGCTTGATAGGGTGAAGATAGCAAGGAAAGGACTTTGAGGTGCTAACCAAGGGTGAGTAAGCGATAGCTTGGAGCCAAAAGACCTAGCTAGGGATTGAGTCGATGTAAGCTGTGGAAAGTTATATTGACGTGGAAGATCAAATCATGATTGAACAAATAGATGAAAGTGACTTGAAGCCTATGGATAGAAGTCAAATGATTCATCACATGCTGAAGGTTGACATGCTCAAAGTATGAAGTGATGAAGACCCTCAAGTATGCATGATCAATGTGGCTAAGTAAAGATTTGATGAAGGCTTAGGTAGGGGACAAATCATTTTTACTTTTAACTCCTAAGTATAAGAGTGACACACTATCACCAGGGATGAATCGCTGATTTTGAGATAAGTGATAGTGTTCAAACAAAACATATGAGAGTGAGAGACAAAGAGTAAGTGAGTGACTAAGAGAGAGACTTTGCCTCAACCGTTGCAGTAAAACCGACCAGGCCAGGTTGGTAGGACAGCCACACTAGGTTCCCCTACCCAATGGTTATATTTTGAAAAGCTTGAGCGGCTAGTTATTAGCAGTGAATCATCACATTAAGACTAGTTGCAGCAATGATATAGGTTGTCGGCAAGCAACCAAACCTCAATGATAAATCATTGTGTTCATCTCTTGCTCGGTTTAGTATTGACGACCTCATCTTGTGTTTTACATTCATATATATTGCTTTGTGAGTGGTAGTTGCTTGTAGTTGTAGCTCTCTAGCTTATTTTGTAGTTTTAGTTAGTTGAGTAGCTAGTTTAGTTGCTCTTCTTGTTTTCACTAGTTAGAGTAGCCTCGTGTAGTTACTAACCCTGGTCTGGTTGAGAGGTTTAATAGTAGAATCAATTGCTACTAGAATTGTGTAGGGGCTTCCTTGGATAAGATAGTGCTAGTGCAAGTAGTGGTTATTAGGATTTGTCATTTTCCACCTTGCACTACTGTTTGTGAGTTTGTAGAAAAAAATTATAGGTTAGTCAACCTCCCTCTGCCATCTAGGTCCTTTCACCCCTGGAAGGGAAAAGATCACCTAGTGGAGAAGAGAAAAGTGGTTGATAGGGACATGGCATGGTCATGAGCTTTGTGAGTTGCTCACTGCCACCTTATCTCTACAACTAAAACACACGCATTGTCAACATCTACCGGCAGCACCAAACCCCGCGGACTCCACGTTCTCTCGGCGCCGACAGGCGGGACCCACATCACCCACACACGTGAAAGGTCCCCCCCGATGCTCCTCTGTCTCCCTCACAAGAAAATAAACCGCCGCTCCTCGCCTCCCTCACGTCGCAGAGCCGCCGCCGCCCCCGCCACCGGTTGGCGGGAATCCGCCCGGATCTGGGCTCGGCCGGCCGGATCTACACGCGGCCCCACGCCACCACCGCCATGGAAGAGAGAGGGAGGCACAACAAGAAAGAGAGAGAGGGGGACTGCCGGGCGCCGCGCCCGCGCCGCCAGCCGGGGCGGATGGCCGGGGGGGGGTGCAGACGGGCCGCAGCCTCGCCGGACCACCATGGCGTTGCCACGGACCGCTGCAATCCTCGCCACGAACGAAGCCGAGACGGAGCACGCCGCGGGGGGACGACGAAGTGCTGAGCAACCTTGCCAAAGCCACCGTCGGAGCCTCTTCTTCGCCGAGGCCGCCGAGCTGCCCTCGCTGCTGAAGGCGAGTCTTCTCGAAGCCGCCCACGCCGAGGCCGAGCACCGCTCCCCAACGGAGTCGTGCACGAGCACGCAGGAATGCCGGGCGCCGCCGTCGTCCTGCCCCTCCTCTCTCCACTTCCCCCGCTCCTACCCACGCCGAGCACGGAGCACCGCCGGAGCAGCAACCACTAGCGCCGCCACCTCGCACCCCTGCTTTCTCTCCCCTTCCCTCCCTCTTCCTCTCCTCCTTTCTCCTCTCTGCTTGCCTCTGCTAAACACACAGGACACCGCCCCTCCGAGTTTCTCTCTCCCACCGTCTCTCTCTCTTCCTCTCCCTCCCCTCTCTCTCCTGGCCTGCTCTCTTTCTTCGTTCGAGTTCTGTTGCTACGTGGGGATGAGGACGGGCCGGCCAAGGCATCCAATGCCGATGCCCAACCACGTCACACAAGCCAATGGGAGGATGCCACCTCGCCTGGTGGGCCCCGCACACTCTTCCTCTTTCAAGTACCCACGTGAGGGTCAGGACTCAAGAGAAGGAGCGCAGCCCCCTGGGGAATACCCCCTCGGCAGATCACACAGCACATACCGGCCAGCACAGACTGCCGATAGGGACCACACGTCAGCCACTAGCACGTCGAAATTGCTGTGCATTTCTTACGCTCCAATTATTTTTTAAGTCACTTATTTTTTTCCTTTAAGTCCAACAATAATATACATTATTCCATTATGAAATTAAGCTATGATTCTTTAATTAAATAGGGAATTTTATATTTAAATTAAAGTAGGGGTTTATGAAGATATATATTTTTAAGACTATTAGATATATTCAAAATCAAAATTAGTTAACTCTTTAAAATATAAAATATTTCAAAAAAATATGTCCTATTTGAGTTACCCGAAAACCTAATCGGTGATAAAATATAAATATACAATGTTAATCTACTTATAAAATCAATACATAACCTTCAAACTTTGTTCAAACTCTCTATCTCTATCTTTACAACTAAAACACAGCAATGTCAACCTTTACCGGTAGCACCAAACCCACCGACTCCACGTTCTCTCGGCAAGACCGGCAGGTGGGACCCACCGTCGCCCCCACCCACGTGAAAGCTCCCCGACTCCTCCTCTGTCTCCCTTACAACAAAAGAAACCGCCGCTCCTCGCCCTCCCTCCCGCACGTCGCGAGCCGTGCGCCGCCCACCTCCCGCCCTGCGCCCCTAACCCAACCATCGCGTGGCGAGCGTTTGGTGGACGCGACGGCGACCACGGACAAAGTGACGCTGACTCGGCGGCAGGGCGACACCTACGGGGCCAAGGACGGTGACGGCTTCCAAACCCTAGCGTCGTCTCTGAGTGGCAGATGGTGACGGCGGCCGCGGCACGAGCGGACTCAGCGGCAGGGCGGCACGACGGGACTAGCAGCATGCTGCTAGGTCGGGAGTTATGCTAATGAAGATTATGAGTTGTCTGCACGAGGGATATCCATGGTCAAGTTTGCTGCTTCAGGTTGAGGTGAAATTTCATTATTTGGGAACTCAATATGGCCACCTCACTGTGAGACCTTTCTATCTCAAGCGCGTTCAAGATGCCTAAAACCGCCCGACACAGCTCCCTCGGACCGCTTGTTTCCTTTACCTGACACAGCTAACACCGACATGTGCTTGTATTTGATTGTGTCATGATTTTTTCCCGTTGCAATGCACGGGCATTTACCTAGTTAATAGAGATGTAGGGTTCAAGTGGGAACCCAAGCTTCAGTGAAACAAATCCCTTGTCTCTCTTGCGTTGAATTGCAATATTTGCTTTCCACTCGATCTACTTGATTGTGTGCGTTTGTGAGTGCAGCAGGTACATACTTTGTGGACTTGCTATCAAACATCTCCAAGCACATCTTGACAAGTTTGATTTGAGATTGGTTAATCTTTCTTGGCACAAATAACTATGAGCTTCTGTGTTGCGTGGAAGTTCTGCAAAATTGCGTGCATCAGTTTCGTATCCTGCCAATCTGCTATGCAGTTTTGTATGTTGTTAAAATTTAGAAACACATAGTCACAACTTGTCTAGGTGACATCAAAGATTTTTCGGACTTAGAATCCCTTTTTAACAAATATACCCAAGTTTGAATATAGCGCCTGATAAATCAATTGTAACAACCAATGATAAGATCAAAAGCTAAAAGCCAAAGTAGAGGTTCTTGATGTCATAAAAAGACACAATTATAGCTATACAACTTAAGCTAATGATTCAACTAAACACATAGTAAAGCCAAAATAGATGCGCTATAAAAGATGAAAATGTATATATAAAGTAATTAATAAATATATCTCAACCCAATGAGACTGTGGAGTATCTAAGTAGGTATTTTGGTAGTAAATGAATAGGGAAAATAAAAACAATCAATTTTGATTAGTTATGTTTGCTAAAGTTATCTATGAAACTTCGACTACTCATCTAATATAAGATTCTACAAATCTAGCAACTGACGGAAGAGCATGCATTATTATTACTTTAGTAGTAAAGCTACTAGTCAGATGCAGCAGCAACAAGAAACGTACAACCTACTTCAAATTTACTAATACTAGTATAATAATATTTTCCTTACCTGATCGAACAGGGCGACTACAATTAATTAAATATAAACTAGCTCAAGAGCTAAAGGTAGGCAGCAGATCGAAGAGTTTTAAACCCCAGGTCCAAATGGATTTTCAATAGCGGAGATGTGGATGTGATGCATTTGAATCGGCATTTGAATAGGGGTGAGTCCCCAACTCCCCGGTCCCCAATTAGTAGTCAATTATTACTTCCGTCCTAAAAAACATACAATTTTAGTATAGTAATATGCTTTAGTATCTCAAGTTTAATTAATTTTGAATAAAAAAAATATCAATATTTATAATATTAAATTAATATACCATTAGATTTGTTATATAATAGACTTTCTTAATAAATTAATTTAAAGTTATAGATGTGAATAGTATTTACTGGAAATTTGATCAAACAAAGACTACTGTTTTCCTAGACAAAGGGAGTACATTACATTGATACCGTCCATCAGCCGTCTGATCAAACTATAATTTTTTCTATAATGACAACATATATAGGCTCCATTTAGCATCGATTCTCCAACAATTTTAAGAACTGTTTGGAACTGTATTTTCCCTTTAAATAGAACAATTCCTCAAGTTTATTTGAAATTATAGGCTGTATTGCTTTTGTTCTATGATAAATTGTAAAAATACAAGCTTATTTAAAATTATATTAACATCTCTAACGCTAAATATAATAAACTATAGAAGTTTCATAATTGTATTTTTTATTTAAATTTAGTTAAAGTTTTAGAGCGACGTCTGTTGGTTTTTATACCCAACGGCTGTGTGGAGGGCATCGTGCAGCTATGCTGTATATTACTGTGTTGACATTTCTTTTTCTTTCCCTTCACTAATTTTCTCCCAATTATGCTTCTCCGCCAGGTTATGCTATTATATTTTTCCAGCTATATACTCTTTTTCCCCCTAAAAGAAAGCTATTCAATTTTGTCCTAGATCGCACCATCTCAAATTTGATCAAATTTAAAAAAAAACCATATATTTTTTATTGTATATCTATTTATTTCATAACTTACTTATCTTTTTAAACTTAGTTAAATTTAGCTGATTTGATTTAGGATCGGTTTTTTTAGCTCGACCACTGCCAATTTGTAACAACATTCATATGGTATGGGGCTCCTGCAGCAGGTTGGAGAGTCGCATGCACAGGGGAAAGTACCCCAGTTTAGTCGTACAAACTCAGCTTTACCTCATGTAGTCATGTTCTGGTCCATGTGCCCATGAGTATACTTTATTAATTAATAAAGTTCAAAGATCTAGCATTCCAATGCATTGCACTCGAGCACTTAGTTTGTTCTCATGCATGAGCCGGCCGTACCGTACCCATGCATGACACTGTTCCATTGTTTTTCGTTCCAGAATGAAAACATGCATCATGTGTATCTTAAATGGGTATTGCGTATCCCAAATAACTACTCTTTATAATCGACTATCAAATAAACAAGCTATTAGATGTACTATAATTTACTATTAAAATATCTCATTTTGTAAAGTAGTTTTTGTAACCAAAATTAATTTAGTTGCCTTCATTCTTCAACTAGTCCCATGATTAATTAACTTCTAAAGTTGTTCTAAATCAAACTTGTCGGGTACCAAAATAAGGGCCCTCCAAACAATCAGGCCCAACGAACGCAAAACCAGGCCACACAGTAGCAAAACACGGCCTGCCAAGGCCCAAAGACACACTACTCACCATCCCGTCCCGAGCCTCCCCGCCGGGGCCTCGGGACGGGCACTAACATTCCGACCCGCCCCGAGCCCTCCCCCCGGCCCCGAGGCCTCGGACGGGCACCTTTAGGCCCGCCTCGTCGTCCGAGCCCTCCCCGTTGAGGCCTCGGACGGGCGCTAACGCCTCCGTCTCGCTCGATTCCTCACGCAGACGCCTCGGACGAAGCGCCACTTTCCGCCCCGGCAGAGCCCCCGTGCCTAGGCCTCGGGCGGGCGCGCCCGCACTTCCCGGTCAAACCAGGCCTCGACTTGGCGTATATCCGCCTTTGCCTTCCCACGGTGCCCGTCGACTGACGTTATCCCTTGGCGGGGGGATAAGAGCCGTCCGTCACAACCCTCACCCACGCTCATGATTACGTTATCCTCCCGATTGGAGGCCATGCACGCCACCGTGGGGAAACGGCGCCTAACCTTCTCGCCGGTCAAGTCGCCCGAAGCTTCAAAGGGGTGGTCGCCATGCCGGGGGCCGTCATCGGTGTCATCCTCCGCATGTAAGTCGTCGGCGGGGACGCTGGTCAAAGAACAGTCCTCCCGGTTTTTCGAGCCCGGATGGGCGGGGATTGCCCCGATGACGGCTCTCTCCCCTCAGGCTAACCGTCCAGCGTCGGCAAAGAGGGCTCGAGGCCCTCCGAGCCTCGGAACCGGCAGTCAAAGCTACGGCACGTCGCGGGGGTCGATACATCTCCCCGGCTTCTCCATCAACCTCGCGGGGACGGCCGTCATCTCCGTTGTCGGGATAAGGGGGGCACGACTCCCCACGGCCGTGACCATGCTCTATAGTACCGGGCGCCGACTTCGTGGCCTCGGCATAGGAAAGGTGGCGGGCTCCGAGGCCTCGGATCAAGGAAGGGAGGCGCCCGCAGCCTCTTCCACGCATTACGAGCACTCTTTGTAAGCCCTACTCTCCCCTTTGCGGCTATAAAAGGGAGGACCGGGCCCCCTTCTTGGGGAGACAGGACACAAGCAACCACAAGCATTTGCACACGAGCACTATATTGGCACTTGCCACGATCATTCACGAGACTTGGGACCAGCTCCCTCTCTCCATTCGCTTGTACACCCTACCTACAAGCACTTAGGTGCAAGAAAATACAAGTCTTCCTTGTATTCTTCTCGCACACCTTCCGGGGTTGGGGACACGCATCACAAATTTACTAGTTGGTACTAGGACCACCGGTTTTTAGCACCGGCGGGTTGGCGCGCCTGTAGGGGGCTGTGCATGTTTTCGCTCCTCTTCCCGCCAAAACTCAGGAATGGCCAAGAACCGCAACGAGATGTCTCGGGGCATTTCGCCCCAACTTTCCTCCAAAGACGACCCATCGGAGCTGGGCACCGTGATCCGGTTCGGGGATCTCGAGTTCGTGTCATTGGGCACCCAAGACGACATGAAGCTCCTTCCGCCCAGGGCCGGAGTCTCCCGACGAGGCTCCCGCGGCCCCGCCACGGGCTCGGCGCAGAGGCGCGTGGCGCACATGCCCGCCGTACTCGGCGGGCGCGTCCGCCGCCGAGGGGGGACTGGGGGGATTTGGCAGCGTTGCATTTAGGGGCGGGGCGAGGCCGCCCCAACGCCTTGCGACCAGCTCCACCACCACCACCCGTTCGGCCTCACCAACGCCGCCTCCACGCACGTGCTGGCGTCGTTGGTCTCCACCAGCTTGGGGGCCTACGGTGAGCTCCTGGCCACCAATTTGCGCCGCCCGGGATCCGGACACGTCTGCTCCGCCCAGCGTCCTACCCGACCTTGAGGAGCACCGAGGCTAGGTGGGCGGGGAGTAGACTACTCGGGTCCCTTCGCCCACGCAACGGCACAACTTCGAGGCCACGGGCCCGTGGTTTATGCGCGCAAGATGCGCCTTCGTGGTACCCGATTTCGGACTCGCCCCGGACGACATGTATGACCCGACCGAGTGCTTCCACGTGGAGATCGGCGATCTCGGCGGCGGCGACGGCAATGGCGACGGCGACCAGGATCGCAACCCGAACACGCCGCAAGGCCGGCTCCAGCCGGGCGCAGCGCCTCGAGACCCGTGCGTCCCAGCCCCACGGGCCAGAGCAGCGCAGACCGGCGCGCATGGGACCCCGAGGACTAGCGATCCAAATGTTACCCCTCGGGAGCCGCGGCGCCCCACTATCGAGCAAATCCGGGAGCTTGGGGACAAGCTCGAGCATGACCGTCTTCTGCTACGGCAGAAGATAGAAGCGCATCTGGCGTGAGCACCGCACGGCGTGTAACCCGAGCCCCGCCAGACGACGGTGGCCCGCGGCGTCAACCAGGAGGATCGTCAACGACGAAAGAGGGGAACGTCCCCCCTATCTTCCAAATTAATGCGAGCGAGAACATCATGGCTGCGGCCCTCCTCCTCCGAGCGATGCGGGAGCCATCCACCCCGGAGGGACGGCGGATTCGAGACGAGATAAGGGGCTACATCGAGACCGCGCCGTCCCAAAGAAGCCGAGAGCTCGGCCTCCCCAAGATCGGGCACAGAGAGACGAGGAGGACGATGAACCCCCTCACCGTGAGTGAGCGAGAGGCCTCGGTCCATCGGGATCCATCACGGCCGGTCCGCGAGCGCATCCAGACAATCGCGGCAGCCTCGACGATAGCGACGCACGCAACGTCATCAACAACGCTGCGAGAGGTGCTAAACGGGTCGGGGCGGACATCGGCCGCCCGGCAGGCGGCAGGCACGACACCGACGAGGACCGTGGCGATGCCGATCCCCCGGGGCCCCGTGCCTTCACCGGGAGATCCGCAACGCCCGGGCTTCCTTCCGGTTCCGCCAGCCGGCCAACCTCACCAAATACTCGGGAGAAACGAACCCCGAGGTGTGGCTCAATGACTACCGCCTAGCATGCTAGCTAGGCGGCGCGGACGACGATAGGCTCATCATCCGCAACCTTCCGCTTCACCGGGTGACTCGGCGCGAGCTTGGCTGGAGCATCTTCCCGCCCACACGATCCGCCCCGGACCGATCTGGTCAAGGTTTTCATGGGGAACTTCGGGGCACATACGTGCGCCCTGGGAACTCATGGGATTTCTGCATCTGCCGCCAGAAGCCCGACGAGACGCTCCAAGACTTCATTCGGCGCTTCTCGAAGAAGTGCACCGAGCTGCCCAACGTGGCCAGCACCGCCATCATCGGCGCATTCCTTGATGGCACGACTTGCAAGGAGCTCGTCCATGAACTGGGTCGAAAAATGCCTACCACCGCCAACGAGCTGTTCGAGGTGGCGACAAACTTCGCCTCCGGTGAGGAGGCGGTGGGGGCGATTTTCCACAACGCCAACAAGGGAAAGCGGAAGGAAGGCGACGCCGAGGGGGACGCATCCCGCAACCCCAAGAAGAGCAAAAGGAACAAGTGCAAGGGGAAGAAGGGCAAGAAGGAGGAGGACTCAGAAGACGACATTGTCATTTACTTGGCCGATCGCAAGGCTCCGAGGAGGCCCCCCTGGCCCGGGGGTTCGACGACATGCTCAAGAAGCCCTGCCCTTTCCACAAGTTTCCGGTCAAGCACACCATGGGGGAGTGTGATTTGGCCTGTCGTTTCTACCAGAAGCTTCCCCCGCCCGAGGACAAGGGGAAGAAGGAGGAAGAGAACAAAGGCGAGGGGTTCCTCGAGGTCCATGACGTCTTTGTGGTCATCGGGGGGCTGTCGGCGAACCTCACACCGCGCCAGATCAAGCGCGAGCATCATGAGATCTTCTCGGTGCGCCCCGCCACTCCGCAATACCTGCCGTGGTCCACCGACGCTATCACCTTCAGCGTCGACGACCACCCACTCTACGTGCCGAACCCAGGATGGTACCCGCCGTGGTCGATCCCATCATCGGCAACGTGCGGCTCACCAAGGTGTTGATGGACGGCGGCGGCATCCCTCAACATCCTCTACTCCGAGATCCTCGGTCTATTGGGGATTGGCGCCCGGCAACTTCCGGCCTGCAGCCTCTCCTTTTTAGGGCATAGTGCTTAGAGACAGCGGCGCCCCTCGGGCAGATCGACCTTCCGGTCTTCTTTGGGGACGCCATCAAACTTCCGCAAGGAGGTCATCACCTTCGACATGGTCGACTTTCGAGGAACCTATCATGGAATTCTCGGACGTCCTGCGTGACGCGGTTCATGGCCGTCCCAAACTACACCTACCTCCTCCTCAAGATGCCAGGGCCCCAATGGCGTCATCACCGTCGGCTCCTCCTACGAGCACGCGTGCGTTCAAGCTGCGACGTTGAGGCAATCGAGCACGCCGAGGCCATGGCGGTCTCCGAGGCCTCGACGCTAAGCGCCACGCCCGGTACTTTTCGTGCCGCCCGAGCGGGGTAAAGGAGGTCCCGCTAGATCCCCGCCTCTCCATCCGGCAAGGCGGTGAAGATCTGCGCCTCCCCTCGACCCTAAATAGGAAGTTGTGCTCGTCGACTTTCTCCGCGCAAACATCGACATCTTTGCGTGGAGTCCCTCTGACATGCCGGGCATTCCGGGGATGTCGAGCACTCCCTTGATATCAAGGCCGGATCAAGCCCGGTGAAGCGGCGTCTGCGCCCGATTCGATGAGGAGAAGCGCAGAGCCATCGGTGAGGAGGTGAACAAGCTTTTTGGCGGCTGGATTCATCAAGGAGGTGTTCCATCTCGAGTGGTTGTCTAATCTGCATTGGTTAGAAAGAAAAGTGGGAAGTGGAGGATGTGTGTAGACTACACAAGCTTAAATAAAGTATGTCCAAAGGTCCCCTTTCCTCCGCCACGTATTGATCGGGATAGTTGACTCCACCTCGGGGTGTGAACTTTTATCTTTTCTTGATGCCTACTCCGGTTACCACCAAATCAAGATGAAGGAGTCCGACCAGCTCGTGACTTCCTTCATCACTCCCTTCGGCATGTATTGTTACGTAACGATGCCCTTCGGACTCGTAAACGCCGGGGCCACGTACCAACGGTGCATGCTCGGCGTCTTTGGGGATCACATCGGAGACCGTAGAGGCCTATGTAGGCGACATAGTGGTCAAGACCAAGAAAGCCAACGGCCTCATCGCTGACCGGGTTGCCTTTTCGGTGTCTTAAGGCAAAAGTGTCAAGCTCAACCCCGAGAAGTGCGTCTTCGGGTACCCCGAGGCATGCTCACAGGGTTCATCGTCTCCAGCGGCATCGAGCCCAACCCGGAGAAGGTGACCGCAGTGACCAACATGGGGGGCTATCAAGGATTTGAAGGGGGTACAACGGGTCATGGGGTGCCTTTGGCTCTTAGCCGCTTCATCTCACACCTCGGTGAGAAGGGATCGCCTCGACGCCTCCCGAGGAAAACAAGCGCTTCTCTGGACCGGGCCGAGGCCCAGAGGCTCTTGACAAGCTCAAAGCTGCCCTTACCGCCCGATATCGGGTCCTCCTGGCTGAAGGAGAGCCCTTCCTCCCCGTATGACGCTGCGCGACGACCCAAGTGGTTAGCGCGGCCATCATTGTTGAAAGACAGAAGAAGGCCACGCCCGCCGATCCAAGGCCGCCTTTACTTCATCGCGAGGTGCTGTCCGAGACCAAGATCCGCTACCCACGCATCCGAAGCTACTCTACGCCGTGGTCCCGACTCGGCGCAAGCTCGGCACTACTTCGACGCCCACCCGGTGGCGGTGGTCTCCTCCCTTCCGTTGGGGGAGATCCTCAGGAAAGGGAAGTCTCACGATGGGTCGCCAAGTGGTCCGTCGAGCTCATGGGAGAGACTCTCTCCCTACAGCGCCAAAAGGAAGGCCATCAAGTCTCGTGTCTTGGCAGATTTTCTCGATGGAGTGGTGACACCCGGCTTCCACCGGCTCGAATCCGGAGACGGAATCTTTGGACCATGTACTTGATGGGTCTCACGATGAAGACCGGTGCGGCGCCGCGCCTCCTCCTTCGTCTCACCCCTCGGGGTACACATGCGGTGCATGGTCCGTCTCTATTTTCTGCTTCGAATAACATGGCGCAGAATATGAGGGCCTCGTCAACGGCTTAAAGATCGCCACCGAGCTCGTCCAAGCGCCTCGGCGTCTGAGGGACTCGCCAGAACTCGTCATTGACCAAGTCATGAAGGACTCGAGCTGCCACGACCCAAAGATGGGCGATACCGCAATGCCGCGGCGCGCCATGGAAGACAAGTTCGACGGCCTCGAGCTCAACCACTTCGCTGGAGGTATAACGAAGCCGCCGACGAGGCTCGCCAAAATAGCGCCGGGAGGGCCCCGTCCCCAGGACGTCTTCACCAAAGACCTTGTGGCCCTCTCGTCGACTTTGAAGGCCAAGGCGCGGCGGGCGACAAGCCCGACCCCTGGGGGCTACACCCCCCCCGGGGGCCGAGGCCCCGGGCGCCCGGCCGACGCCGAGGTCATGGAGCTTGACGAGGAGGGCCCCGAGCCGAGTCTAGGCAAGATTGGAGGAAGCCGTGCCTCGATTGGATCATCCGGGGTGCTCCCCGAGGACTTCAACCGGGGTCGGCGCATCGCGAGGAGAGCAAAGTCCTTTGTCGTAATAGAGGATGAGCTCTACAAAGAGAGCCCCTCGGGGTCTGGGCTGGTGCATCTCCCGAGGAAAGGCTAAGCTAGTCCCAAGATCACGCCGGTGTATGTGGCCACCCGCCGCTCCCCGTACCCTCGTCGGCAATGCTTTCCGGCAAGGCTTTTATTGGCCTACCGCGGTCGCCGATGCCACTCATGTGGTGCGCACTGCGAAGGTTGCGATACTACGCTCGCTAGATGCACTGCTTAGGCCCGGCGCTCCGGACTATCCCCATCACTTGGCCATTCGCAGGTGTGGGGACTCGACCTCGTCGGACCACTCAAGAAGGCGCAGGGGGGCTTCACCCACTTGCTAGTCGCCATCGATAAGTTCTCCAAGTGGATCGAGGCACGCCCCCGTCACCAACATCGATCCGGCGGGCGGTGCTATTCTTCACCGACATCATCCACCGCTTTGGCGTCCCAAACTCCATCATCACCGACCACGGCACCCGGTTCACGGGGAAGAAGTTCTAGAAACACGTGACGGACACAGATACGTATTATGCAGTCAGCGTCGCTCATCCCGGAGCGAATGGGCGGGTAGAGCGTACCAATGGTATGATTTTGCGGGGACTCAAGCCTCGGATCCTCAACAAGCTTGACAAATTCGGCAAAAGGTGGCTCGAGGAGCCCTTCGGTTCTTTGGAGCCCTAAGGGCGGCGACCGGCCGAGGGCCACGAGGTTCACGCCTTTCTTCACGGTGTGCGGCTCAGAGGCCATTCTCCCCAGTGACACAGGAGTTTGGCTCTCCGAGGCTCAAGGCCTCGACGGCGGCGCAACCCGAGCGGCTTCGGGAAGATTATTTGGATATGCTCGAGGAAGCAAGGGGGCGCCTGCTGCACTCGGCCGGATACCAACAATCCCTCCGGCGCTATCACGACCGAAGCGAATTAAATTCGAGACCTTAGGGAGGCGACTTGGTGCTACGTCTCCGCCCGGGACAACCAAGGCGCCACAAGCTCCGGCTAGCAGGTGGGAAGGACCTTACATCAGGCCAGCTATCCCGTTC
>JADLZL010004058.1:0-129001 GCA_015844335.1 Chrysopogon serrulatus
AAAAATATATATGAGACATCTAGTAGCCAGGCCAAAATCAAAATCATAATTCAATTTTACACGTGAGAGTGAAAGAAGATAGTAATCAACCATTTTCTTATGAGAAATGCATCAACAATATACTATTGTCTAATTTGTACATGAATTGCTACAGTGTCCACTCCACCACTTGCCCACATGCAGAATCATCTTTCATACCTAAAACTGCAAGAACAAATCTTACATGCATCATCTTTCATCAGAACACCTCTAACTCATTATATTCGACTCCACACAATCTTCATAGCATCATCAACATGGAATAGTTCCATCAATTCTCATGCCTGATTGTTATTCCAAAATGAGCAAGCAAGCACTGATACATGTCATGCCATAATGCTATCCAACAATAATTTTTTCCATAATGCTATTCAAAAGCAAGTAACTAAAAATAGTGGTACAAGAGACTACCATCCTAGTGCTAGTACTTTACTAAGATGACCAATCTGCATTACTCTCAAGTTAACATGCTGAATCACCAAGTCAGTTAATGGCTCTCTTCATAATCCTCCTCTTCAGACCGCTCACCCTCACTTGCAGCAGCAAATGCGGCTGCGTGATTGTTGTCATGGTGCTGCTGGTAATGTGTGCGTTAAGCATGACAGTGCCTGCCACCATGGTTGATCCGGCTAGCTAATAAAATCATGTAGGTCAGCTAATGAAGCATCAAAATTCATAACTGAGTGTTGACACGACACATATCTACTCAGAAAAAAAAGGACCAGCGATGAAAACACACAATTAATTGATTTATAGGTGGGTGGAACTCAAAAGGACCTCCTAAAACAACTCTAGATATATAGAGGATAGGGGAACCGAAGCGCAATTTTCTAATGCAAAGGAAGCATCCCATCGCTAAAATGGTGTGCAGTTAATTAGCCATGCCTCAACAGTCCATAACCTAGCGCCATTAACCCTTTATCTCTAAAAGCACCAGCAAAACAAGAGCCCTCTCCTAATAGGAGAGCAGAATTCTTGGCCTGAGCAAGGAGCCTGATGCAACGGTGGCACAATGAGGGGAAGACAAAAAAAGAAAAGCCTGAATAGGGTAGAGTTCCTACATGGAGCTCCGCAAAGTCCCCAAGGTCAAACCGGTGAATGCATCAAGGTAGGGGATAGATTAGGAGGTTATTTGGATATCAATAGACATAGGAAATGACTAATAAACTGAGTTCATGATGATGCAAGCAAGTAGTATTATAAATTGATGACCATCATATTAGTTGTTAGACTGGAAAGTGGTAGGCAGAAACATGCAAGACTGAAAAGATGACGTTCAAAAAACTTCAAAACTAAGTTTGTCGGGAGGGAACAAGACCAGACATCACCTGAACTTGCAAAGTTCTGAATGACTGAAGGCCGGACTCGGTTCTTTGCTTCACAATATGTCGGTTTGACTCGAAAAATGTTCCCCGAAAGACTGCACATCATGATGAACATGCTATCAAGTGTGAGCACTCAGCAGGATGGAGGCTTTTAGCACATCATGAGGCTGTCTATCGAGAGAAACAGTTAACTGCATGCTCAAATTACACAATTATCATTCATCTTCGGAGTTCAGACATGACAATCATCATTCATCTTTAGACAATCTTTAGACATGACCTGCAGGAACAGGAATATGACTGAACTATGTAGAAACTGAATGAAGCTATGTGAAGATCAAGATGTAGTACAAATGAGGTCTATGTGTCTGCCCTGCTATTGCACAACTCCTATTCAGGCTAAAGCAATAGAAATAGCTGGTCAATCAAGGGCTTACTCGAGGCTCACAAATGGAGTGTGAGTAAAAAAAAAAATGTACTCTTAACATAAACCTGCAACACGGAGGAAGCATAAATAAGATGGACATGATTACAATATTTTTTAGAACCACTAATATTTATTAGAATTGTGGCATCATGGCATCAAGGTAGGTGATCGAAACATTGACAACTACCAAGCAAATGCCATCCTGTTACTATGAGACATCTTCAAGAAACCATGAAGCACTTTGAATCTTCTGTCCGGGAACCGAGAAGTCCTCTTGAAGCACTTTGAACAAAGCTTCTGGAAAATCAACTACTACCCTCAACAGGTGCTTTGTCCAAGCACGTCATATGTTTGAAAAAATCACAGGATTTTTCAATTGCACAATATATAAAATTTCCACGGTTTGGATAGAAATGTCGACACTTCACAAGGAGCGGTATTAGGATGAGGTTCTCATTCATTAACAACACCTTTGACAAAGCAAAGGCGCGCTGCTACTTTGCAAGTCATATCACGAGCATAAACAATATAGACTAAATCAGAAATCTGCAGCCTAGCCTCGGTTTCCCATGGCTGAACCTCCGGTTCGGTTGCAATGCAAAACATCCGGGAAGAATGGAGGAGACATAGGACTTGAGGGAGGACAGAGCGAGCGGGGGGATTCAGGTACCGGTGGTGGCGCCCAAGTGACCCAAACCGAGAGAAGCTTGACCTTGCACCGCAGATCCATAGTCCGAGGTGGGCCGCACCGCAGGGAGGAAGGATTCTCGCTACCGCATGGAGGGAAGAGCCGAGGCACGGGCATACCAGAGGGAGGGAGAAGCCGACAATGACCGACGACCTCCGGGCGGGCCGATGCTGCGCCACTGTGAGGGAGGAGCCGTGGCTGCAGGGAGGGAGGAGCCGCGCCGCAGGAGGGTGGAGCCGACAACCACCGGATGACCTCCGTGGGTGGACCGGCGCAGCCTGTGCCGGGCGTGGCGGGCGGCGTTACGGGCGGCGGTAGGATGCGGGCAGCCGTGACTGTGGGGGCGAGGCGCCGGGCGGGTTCGTAGCTCACGACGGCGGGTTCGCGCACGACAGCGACGGCAGAGACGCGGGTGGAGCCGGGCGGTGCGGAGCTGGTGCGGGGCTTGAGGGCGCAGGCGCAGCTCACGACGGCGGTTCGCGTGCACGACGGTGACGGCAGAGACGCTGGCCGGAGCCGGAGCGACGCTGAGCTGGGCGTCGGGCGGAGGCGTGCGGGGGGGACGGTTGCGCGGGGGGGGAGGCGGGGCGTGGGCGGCGCGACGGATTAGCGCCAGGCGGGGGATTAGCGTCGGGCGGGGCGATTAGCGAGACTAAGACGATATCATTTGCTTCTTTTTACCCTCAACAGGTGCTTTGTCCAAGCACGTCATATGTTTGAAAAAATCACAGGATTTTTCAATTGCACAATATATAAAATTTCCACGGTTTGGATAGAAATGCTCGACACTTCACAAGGAGCGGTATTAGGATGAGGTTCTCATTCATTAACAACACCTTTGACAAAGCGGTCTGTTTGCTACTTTGCAAGTCATATCACGAGCATAAACAATATAGACTAAATCAGAAATCTGCAGCTAGCCTCGGTTTCCCATGGCTGAACCCTGGTTCGGGCTTGCAATGCAAAAACATCCAGGAAGAATGGAGGAGACATAGGACTTGAGGGAGGACAGAGCGAGTAGGGGATTCGTGTACCGGTGGTGGCGCCCAAAGGACCCAAACCGAGAGAAGCTTGACCTTGCAACCGCAGATCCATAGTCCGAGGTGGGTCGCACCGCAGGGAGGAAGGATTCTCGCGCCACCGCATGGAGGGAAGAGCCGAGGCACGGGGCATACTGTAGGGAGGGAGAAGCCGGACAATGACCGGACGACCTCCCCGGGCGGGCCGATGCCGCGCCACCGTGAGGGAGGAGCCGTGGCCGCAGTGGAGGGGAGGAGCCGCGCTGGGGGGAGGGTGGAGCCGACAACTACCGGATGACCTCCGTGGGTGGACCGGGCGCAGCCGTGGCCGGGGCGTGGCGGGCGGCGTTACGGGCGGCGGTAGGATGCGGGCAGCCGTGACTCGGAGGGCGAGGCGCCGGCGGGGTTCGTAGCTCACGACGGCGGGTTCGCGCACGACACCGACGGCAGAGACGCTGGGTGGAGCCGGGCGGTGCGGAGCTGGTGCGGGGCTTGAGGGCGAGGCGCAGCTCACGACGGCGGGTTCGTGCACGACGGTGACGGCAGAGACGCTGTCGGAGCCGAGCGACGCTGAGCTGGGCGTCAGGCGGAGGTGTGCGGGGGGACGGTTGCGCGGGGGGGGGGGGAGGCGGGGCGTGGGCGTGCGCACGGATTAGCGCTGTGGGGGATTAGCGTCGGGGCGGGGCGATTAGCGAGACTAAGACGATATCATTTGCTTCTTTTTACCCTCAACAGGTGCTTTGTCCAAGCACGTCATATGTTTGAAAAAATCACAGGATTTTTCAATTGCACAATATATAAAATTTCCACGGTTTGGATAGAAATGCTGACACTTCACAAGGAGCGGTATTAGGATGAGGTTCTCATTCATTAACAACACCTTTGACAAAGCAAAGGCGCTGCTACTTTGCAAGTCATATCACGAGCATAAACAATATAGACTAAATCGAAATCTGCAGCTAGCCTCGGTTTCCCATGGCTGAACCTCCGTTCAGTTGCAATGCAAAACATCCAGAAGAATGGAGGAGACATAGGACTTGAGGGAGGACAGAAGCGAAAGGGGGATTCAGGTACCGGTGGTGGCGCCCAGTGACCCAAATCCGAGAGAAGCTTGACCTTGCAACCGCAGATCCATAGTCCGAGGTGGGTCGCACCGCAGGGAGGAAGGATTCTCGCGCTACCGCATGGAGGGAAGAGCCGAGGCACGGGGCATACTGTAGGGAGGGAGAAGCCGGACAATGACCGGACGACCTCGGGGGCGGGCCGGATGCTGCGCCACCGTGAGGGAGGAGCCGTGTCTGCAGGGAGGGAGGAGCCGCGCTGCAGGGAGGGTGGAGCCGACAACCACCGGATGACCTCCGTGGGTGGACCGGCGCAACTGTGCCGGGCGTGGCGGGCGGCGTTACGGGCGGCGGTAGGATGCGGGCAGCCGCGGACTGTGAGGGCGAGGCGCCGGCGGGTTCGTAGCTCACGACGGCGGGTTCGCGCACGACAGCGACGGCAGAGACGCTGGGTGGAGCCGGGCGGTGCGGAGCTGGTGCGGGGCTTGAGGGCGAGGCGCAGCCACGACGGGCGGGTTCGTGCACGACGGTGACGGCAGAGACGCTGGCCGGAGCCGGAGCGACGCTGAGCCGGGCGTCGGCGGAGGCGCAGGCGGGGGGACGGTTGCGGGGGGGTGGGGAGGCGGGGGCGGGCGTGCGACGGATTAGCGCCGCGGCGGGGATTAGCGCCGGGCGGGGCGATTAGCGAGACTAAGACGATATCATTTTGCTTTTTACCTCAACAGGTGCTTTGTCCAAGCATCGCCATATGTTTGAAAAAATCACAGGATTTTTCAATTGCACAATATATAAAATTTCCACGGTTTGGATAGAAATGCCGACACTTCACAAGGAGCGGTATTAGGATGAGGTTCTCATTCATTAACAACACCTTTGACAAAGCAAAGGTCATTTGCTACTTTGCAAGTCATATCACGAGCATAAACAATATAGACTAAATCAGAAATCAAGCAGCTAGCCTCGGTTTTCCCATGGCTGAACCTCTCCGTTCAGCTTGCAATGCAAAAACATCCAGGAAGAATGGAGGAGACATAGGACTTGAGGGAGGACAGAGCGAGCAGGGGATTCAGGTACCCGGTGGTGGCGCCCAAAGGACCCAAACCGAGAGAAGTTTTTGACCTTGCACCGCAGATCCATAGTCCGAGGTGGGGTCGCACCGCAGGGAGGAAGGATTCTCAAGCGCCATCGCATGGAGGGAAGAGCCGAGGCACGGGGCATACTTGTAGGGAGGGAGAAGCCGGACAATGACCGGACGACCTCCCCCGGGCGGGCCTGATGCCGCGCCACCGTGAGGGAGGAGCCGTGGCTGCAGGGAGGGAGGAGCCGCTGCAGGGAGGGTGGAGCCGACAACTACCGGATGACCTCCGAGGGGTGGACCGGCGCAGCTGTGCCGGGCGTGGCGGGGCGGCGTTACGGGCGGCGGTAGGATGCGGCAGCCGTGACTCGTGAGGGCGAGGCGCCGGGCGGGTTCGTGAGCTCACGACGGCGGGTTCGCGCACGACTACGACGGCGGCAGAGACGCTGGGTGGAGCCGGGCGGTGCGGAGCTGGTGCGGGGCTTGAGGGCGAGGCGCAGCTCACGACGGGGCGGGTTCGCGCACGACGGTGACGGCAGAGACGCTGGCCGGAGCCGGAGCGACGCGGAGCCGGGCGTCAGGCGGAGGTGTGCGGGGGGACGGCGGCGCTGGGGGGGGGGAGGCGGGGGCGTGGGCGGCGGCGACGGATTAGCGCCAGGCGGGGATTAGCGCCGGGCGGGGCGATTAGCGAGACTAAGACGATATCATTTGCTTCTTTTTACCTCAACAGGTGCTTTGTCCAAGCACGCCATATGTTTGAAAAAATCACAGGATTTTTCAATTGCACAATATATAAAATTTCCACGGTTTTGATAGAAATGCCGACACTTCACAAGGAGCGGTATTAGGATGAGGTTCTCATTCATTAACAACACCTTTGACAAAGCAAAGGCGCCGCTACTTTGCAAGTCATATCACGAGCATAAACAATATAGACTAAATCAGAAATCTGCAGCTAGCCTCGGTTTCCCATGGCTGAACCTCCGGTTCAGTTGCAATGCAAAACATCCAGAAGAATGGAGGAGACATAGGACTTGAGGGAGGACAGAGCGAAAGCAGGGGATTCAGGTACCTGGTGGTGGCGCCCAAAGCTGACCCAAACCGAGAGAAGCTTGACCTTGCACCGCAGATCCATAGTCCGAGGTGGGGTCGCACCGCAGGGAGGAAGGATTCTCGCGCCATCGCATGGAGGGAAGAGCCGAGGCACGGGGCATACTTGTAGGGAGGGAGAAGCCGGACAATGACCGGACGACCTCCCGGGCGGGCCGATGCCGCGCCACCGTGAGGGAGGAGCCGTCTTTGCGGAGGGAGGGAGGAGCGCGCCGCGGGGAGGGTGGAGCCGACAACTACCGGATGACCTCCGTGGGTGGACCGGCGCAGCTGTGCTGGGGCGTGGCGGGGCGGCGTTACGGCGGCGGTAGGATGCGGGCAGCCGTGACTGTGAGGGCGAGGCGCCGGCGGGTTCGTAGCTCACGACGGGCGTGGTTCGCGCACGACAGCGACGGCAGAGACGCTGGGTGGAGCCGGGCGGTGCGGAGCTGGTGCGGGCTTGAGGGCGAGGCGCAGCTCACGACGGGCGGTTCGCACGACGGTGACGGCAGAGACGCTGGCCGGAGCCGGAGCGACGCGGAGTCGGGCGCCAGGCGGAGGCGCGCGGGGGGACGGTTGGCGCTGGGGGTGGGGAGGCGGGGGGGCGCATGCAGACGGATTAGCGCCTGCGGGGGGATTAGCGCCGGGCGGGCGATTAGCGAGACTAAGACGATATCATTTGCTTTTTTACCTCAACAGGTGCTTTGTCCAAGCACGTCATATGTTTGAAAAAATCACAGGATTTTTCAATTGCACAATATATAAAATTTCCACGGTTTGATAGAAATGCTGACACTTCACAAGGAGCGGTATTAGGATGAGGTTCTCATTCATTAACAACACCTTTGACAAAGCAAAGGCGCTGCTACTTTGCAAGTCATATCACGAGCATAAACAATATAGACTAAATCAGAAATCTGCAGCTAGCCTCGGTTTCCCATGGCTGAACCTCTGGTTCAGTTGCAATGCAAAACATCCAGGAAGAATGGAGGAGACATAGGACTTGAGGGAGGACAGAGCGAGCGGGGGATTCAGGTACCGGTGGTGGCGCCCCGGTGACCCAAACCGAGAGAAGCTTGACCTTGCACCGCAGATCCATAGTCCGAGGTGGGGTCGCACCGCAGCAGGGAGGAAGGATTCTGCGCCACTGCATGGAGGGAAGAGCCGAGGCACGGGGCATACTGTAGGGAGGGAGAAGCCGGACAATGACCGGACGACCTCCTGGGGCGGGCTGATGCTGCGCCACTGTGAGGGAGGAGCCGTGCTGCAGGGAGGGAGGAGCCGCGCTGCAGGGAGGGTGGAGCCGGACAACTACCGGATGACCTCCTGTGGGTGGACCGGGCGCAGCTGTGCCGGGCGTGGCGGGCGGCGCATTACGGGCGGGTAGGGATGCGGGCAGCCGCGGACTCGTGAGGGCGAGGGCCGGGGCGGGTTCGTAGCTCACGACGGCGGGTTCGCGCACGACGCCGACGGGCAGACGCTGGGTGGAGCCGGGCGGCGCGGAGCTGGTGCGGGGCTTGAGGGCGAGGCGCAGCTCACGACGGCGGGTTCGCGCAACGACGGTGACGGCAGAGACGCGGGCCGGAGCCGGAGCGACGCTGAGCCGGGCCGCGCGCGAGGAGGCGGGGGGGACGGTTGCGCGGGGGGTGGGGAGGCGGGGGCGTGGGCGCAAGACGGATTATTAGCGGGCGGGGATTAGCGCCGGGGGGGCGATTAGCGAGACTAAGACGATATCATTTGCTTTTTTTACCTCAACAGGTGCTTTGTCCAAGCACGTCATATGTTTGAAAAAAAAATCACAGGATTTTTCAATTGCACAATATATAAAATTTCCACGGTTTGGATAGAAATGCTGACACTTCACAAGGAGCGGTATTAGGATGAGGTTCTCATTCATTAACAACACCTTTGACAAAGCAAAGGCGCTGCTACTTTGCAAGTCATATCACGAGCATAAACAATATAGACTAAATCAGAAATCTGCAGCTAGCCTCGGTTTCCCATGGCTGAACCTCTGGTTCAGTTGCAATGCAAAAACATCCAGGAAGAATGGAGGAGACATAGGACTTGAGGGGGAGGACAGAGCGAGCAGGGGATTCAGGTACCTGGTGGTGGCGCTCCAAAGTGACCCAAACCGAGAGAAGCTTGACCTTGCACCGCAGATCCATAGTCCGAGGTGGGGTCGCACCGCAGGGAGGAAGGATTCTGCGCTATCGCATGGAGGGAAGAGCCGAGGCACGGGCATACTGTAGGGAGGGAGAAGCCGGACAATGACCGGACGACCTGGGGGCGGGCTGATGCCGCGCCACTGTGAGGGAGGAGCCGCTGCAGGGAGGGGAGGAGCCGCGCTGCAGGGAGGGTGGAGCCGACAACTACCGGATGACCTCCGTGGGTGGACCGCGCAGCTGTGCTGGGGCGTGGCGGGGCGGCGCACGGGCGGCGGTAGGATGCGGGCAGCCGTGACTGTGGAGGGCGAGGCGCCGGGCGGGTTCGTAGCTCACGACGGCGGGTTCGCGCACGACAAGCGACGGCAGAGACGCTGGGTGGAGCCGGGCGGCGCGGAGCTGGTGCGGGGCTTGAGGGCGCAGGCGCAGCTCACGACGGGCGGGTTCGCACGACGGTGACGGCAGAGACGCTGGCCGGAGCCGGAGCGACGCGGAGCTGGGCGCCGGGGGCGGAGGGCGCGGGGGGACGTTGCGCGGGGGTGGGGAGGCGGGGCGTGGGCGTGCGACGGATTAGCGCTGTGCGGGGGATTAGCGTCGGGGCGGGGCGATTAGCGAGACTAAGACGATATCATTTGCTTCTTTTTAAGTAGTAGGATTTTCTCATCTGCATAGACATTATTAATTGCCGTCGTCATCACTCATCTGGCCTGGCCACCGAGTAACGATGGTCAGTTCCACAGATCATGCTACATCGGTAAGACGGTGACAGAAATGGTCAAACCAGAAAATGAAGACTTCTATGAGATCCCTGCCCGTGATATGGCTGCATATAATTTGGACAGAACGTACAAGCGAGCCTGGACTTATGCCTTCTTTACGGCACATATACAATAAAGTCGTTTAAGGACGATCATTGTTTACTACATTTGTTTAATATATGTGCTGAATTTTCTATATCACATAATTATATAGGTGTAGTAGTATTTTTTTTATAGAAAAACAGAGTCTATAGTTATACTATTAACAGAGTTAATCTAAAAAAAATACTATTAACAGAGATATGTCATGGTGTTTCAGCCAAATATAGAAATGTCTAAGGCAACAACTTAAATAAATGTATCATGGATATTAATATAATTTAAATGTATTGTTAGTATTATTTGTATATGAGTCGTTAATAGAACATTTTTCATTATTGCTAAAACATATAAATAATTATCAGAATATTAATAGATTTCAATAATTTAGAAATAGTTAAATACACAAAGGTCTATTATATTAACTTATGCGGGCTAAAAGTTAATTTACAGGTCCATAAACTTTTTAAATTTCTCACCATATGTTCACATCTTTTCGTTTAGCCCCTTAGGTTCAACTTCCGAGTCATAAAGATTTTTTAAGTGGTTCACTGTAGGCCCTTAGATATGATGTGATGACATATGAGTTAGTAGCCAGCATGACATGAAATTTACAGTTAGACCCCCTCGCTTACTTCTTCGTTGTTTCGTTCCTTGTGCGGTAGCATGCGACACGCAAGGTGGTGAGCACAAGCGTTGGCAAGTGGTACGAGCACGAAGGATGTGCACGAGGCATAGGGCTGTAGGGCGCATGGTGGAGAGGCGACAGCACGTGTCCAACAAAATCATCTGCTTCCTCGAGTTTCCTCACCAAATCAAAATAGGCATAGGTATGGCGGGGGAGAGGCCGACGCCGACTCTGCCAGCAGTCAGCGGGCACCCCTCATCCGTGCATCCAAGGGTTGTTTTGATTTGTCTGATCAAGCCTAGCAACGGGTTGTCAATGAGCTTTCCCGTCCGGCGATCGAGACAGGTAGTAGAAGGCAGAAGATGGCGGAAAAAATGGAGGATCCAACGTAGACTTGGCTCAAATACGTGTGTGTGGGGATGAGAGAACTACGGTGGACTAGATCGTCTGCACATTTGTTGAAGCAGGGATCGCCGACGCCATGTTTATTGATTCAGTCTGTAAACCCTTGCTGCAATCGTAAAGTAGTAGGAGTACAAGCGATCTGCAAGCGTACACACCGCTTCGAGGCAACATGCATATTACAGTTGCTTCATTATTCAGGTCGAACAAAGAGGCTCAGCCCCGGCGTTTTATTGTTACTACTACTAGCTAGCTCATTCTCGCTAAACTCAGGGTTTCGTGAGGGGTGTGACGCCGAGCATATTTATTCTGTGGACGGGCCATGCAAGGACGCCGATCGACGCCACTCGCCTAGCAAGTGAGGTTGGGCCCGGGGTCGACGCCGAGCTGCTGGCAGTACTGCCTGTAGTAGCCCACCCGTGCGTTCATCTGTGCCTGATTCTTTCCGTTGCACTCGAGGGCGCCGTTGATGGCCCTGATGGTGGCGCCGAACCCCTGCGACATCACCCGGTGCACGTTGTTCGTCCAGAACCACAGCGCCGTCTTGAACGCGATCACGGCGTCCTGCGCCACCCTGTCCGGGTCGCCGAGCCCATTGAAGCCGATGTCCCTGCCGGCAGGTCCGTAGTTGTAGTTCCATGAGATCTGCAGCGGGCCGCGTCCGTAGTACTTCTTCCCCGGAGCGCACGGCCACTGTGTGTTGCTCGAGTCGCAGTAGGCGTTGTTCTTGTTGATCTCGCTGATATAGCAGAAATCTGTCAGAATTACGAAACTTGATTAGCATGATCGGTGAAATATAATCAAAGACAAACCTGTGGAAGAGAGATTAGCAGAGTCTGTGGTTATTATTAGTGGGCATTTAGTCAACTTACGTCCGGTCTCGTGGGTGACGTGCGCGAAGAAGGCGGCGATCTCGCGCTTGCCCGCGACCTCGGACCCGCCATGGGCGAAGCTGGAGTACGCGTTGGCGGCGGTCAGGAACGCGCTCCTGGTGTAGAAGTTCTTGCCCTCGCACCCGCCCCCGGCCTGGTTCTTGATGCCGTTGAAGAATGCGTCGGTGACAACGTTGGCCACGTTGGCACCACTGCCGCCGCTGCTCGGCGGGCTGCCGCCGCTGCTGCCGCGGCACGGGCCCGACTGGCACCCGTCGCCACAGTAGGCGTCGGTCGTGCCGCAGTAGCCGAACTTGCTGCAGCAGTAGCCCGGCTGGCAGCCGCAGTTCTGCGCGGCGGCCGGGCCGGGGCCGGCGGCGCAGAGGAGTGCTAGCCCGAGGGCCAGGACCGCCAAGATCCTCGGCGCGTTTGCCATTCTGGATCAGATCGATCGATCAGTGCTTCAGCTTCTGGCCAAGCTAAGGTTCGTTGCTGCGGTAGTGCAGCTTGTTGCGAGGTGATTTTGAGATGTCTTGAGGGTGCCGCTTTATATAGGGGATTGGAGCGTGCACCTTGTCGATGCATGGCAATGCGACGTGGAAGATGTGGATGGAGTGGCTGTCCCCGTCCACCATTGCCCTGGCACGTACGGCTACTGTTCCACGTACACGTACGGCTGTTCCACGTTTTGTGATGAATCAACTTTTGACGCATGGGTCAACATCAGCATGTATCGAGACAAGCACTCTAACGTACACTAGTTGAGACTTCATCAGATTTGGAGTGCCGCATCCCTTGAATGCTCGGTGGAAAATCCGCACATGCTATCTGCTAGAAGTCGTAGATTTCCTGCGATTTTTCTCGTCTGCGAAGACAAGTGCCGTCATCTTATTACCCGGCCGCCGCGGGCAGCCGTATATTGCTGCTTCAGTTCCACGTACATACCACGCATGTGAGCATTTATTGGTGGGATGGCGGCCTTGGTCTGCGTGTTCCAAAGGCTAGCGGAAATCGTCAAGCAAGAACGGAAGACTTCCATGCTAGACTATACCGGTGGTGGATTATTAGGCCAGATCCACGTTGAGATAAAACTTGATTGTTGTAGCGTGGATTATTTCTATAAATCGATAAGGAAGGAAAACTCCAAAAAATAGAGTAGACGCATATGGCCCAATCCGTGTTTTGCCTGTGGATTCTCTCTGGAGTAGTCTGCCATGGTTAATAAAAGCGATGTTTCGTCTGTGGTTTTCTCCAGAAAACTTTTTGGATTTTTTTTCTTATATCTATATATCTCTTATGTAAAGTTAACACATACTTCACTAAGTTCTAACTTAACACGTAAACCATCTATATCATCTCCCGTTGATTACCTACATCATCTCTCGCTAATAGCACATTATTCTACTATTTTAATATCTTAGTACAAGCTATCCATATTATCACCGTCAAACACAATTACTACTTTCAATATGTAAGAAATATATAGAAGACATCCATATATTTCTATTTGTTTTGTCATTCTATCATCTTATAATTTGCGATCTAGTTCTATTAGTTAGGTTTTTATTGGATCCTCCTTCCACTGTCTTGCTGAATTTAATAAGAATGATGTAAAAAACATGCAGGCTTAACACATACTAAATGTTGGCTTTATTTTTATAAAGTCTTGCAGTAACACATGGGGTATCTTTCTAATTTCATTGCACGAATTTAGAATAGAAGAGTTCTACTTTTAGGGTATTGAGTACAAAATTGCTCTCATGAGGAATTTGGAAGATTTCCTTGAGGCGGAATCAGTTTCGTGGGGCTTGAGCTAAAACAATAAATTGCCTTTTCAATATAATGGCATACTGCTTCCTCTTTTTTGTAAAATAGTGCATTATAGCGCATTTCAGATATTTTAAGATAAGGGGAAACATAAAAGAACGATGTATCCTCATTTTCATTTATTACTTACTAATGATACAGGAAGAAACAACAAATAGATGCTTGTGCACTAAGTGTTGGAGCGTCGAATCTAGGACCATTTGCCACTTTCTCTGGTCACAAATACAAATCACTAGGATATATATATGGTTGACACTTTGATATATTATATTTTAATTATCGCCTAAATTCCGTTGCATTGCTATAGCATCAGCTCAATTTATTTCATGAATCTAATAAGGTTAATTTGGTGAGGTCAATTTATATAAAAGCTAGATATTGATCATGAAAATTAAAGGAAATGACTCAAGGATGTGCCTGTTCGTCACCACTAGAATTGATAGTGTCTATCACAAGACCCCTCTGTCTAAACATATCATACTAGAATTGATAGTGTCTAGCACAAGACCACTCTTTCTAAACAGATAGCAGAGAGCAAATAAAGACGCGCTAGTCATCTTTAGCATAGCTAGATGGGCATTATACACCAGTAGAGTTTGAATTAAGTGCAAGCTCTTCTGCCTACACGCTCATCTGCTATCGTCCTATGACCATACACCATTATTTCAATCTCTCCCCTCATCCTTTTCTCATTCTGGAGAACAGGAAAGCAATCATAACTACAACCATCGCAGCATCCTGGGAGGCCATAAACGAACACTGGTTCATCTCATCCATCTGCATGCAGTTATTGAAAATAATTTTAGTAATCAAAAGCATGCATCCTCTAAATGAGCTGCATTCATATACAAATGTGGAAGACACGAATATCAATTGCTAGCCCCGGCTGCTCCTGCTCAGGAATGACAGGAAGCCCCCTTGAGGCTAGAAACCACATCATCGACTACAAACACCAAGGCAATCGAAACAATAAGACCAAATTCAAGAGCAGCATGCAAAGTAAACCCTATCTGAAAAATAAAAATGCATGCCAAATGAAAAGAATTCAACATGAACAACAGCACCAGAAGACTAGAGACAGTAGAAACCTACAACCACAGGACTCCGGTGACCATGGATTGCCACATGGCCACCGTACCCCAAACCTGAATATTTGGACACAACTAGAAACGACAGACCCACACAAGAAAAGGTACCAGAGGGGATATAACCTTGTTATGAGCGACAAACAAGCCGAGAAAACAATAGGCAAGGTGGACGGTCCAAGCCAAGCAAACAAGCACGACCGTAGCGGATCAGGAGAGGAGGAAGCAGATCGGTCGAAGAGGACTTGGACGAGTGGGCAGGTTACATTAGAGCATACATTTATTACCTGTTAATATAATACAATAACTCCATCCATTATTTGTGCAGTTTTGAGCGCTTACAGTTACCAATTTACCATGGAATCCCTGCTGGAATTGTAGATACTTGCGCACTCTGTATATTACAAACTGCTTCGTTATTCATATCAAATAAACAGGTCGCGAGCCTCTGCATTATTATTTGTCACTAATACAAATACGCACTCTCAAACTCTCGGTTTCACTAGCGTCGAGGGTATATAGAGTTATATACTTCTCGTCGTTCTCGAGCCCAGCACGCATGCATCAACCCAACACTTCTAAGCTCTAGCAGGTGAGCTTGTTCCCTGGGTCGACGCCAAACTGCCGGCAGTACTGCTTGTAGTATCCCACACGCGCATTCATTTGGGCCGGATTGTTTCCGTTGCACTCGAGGGCGCCGTTGATGGCTCTGATGGTGGCACCGAACCCCTGCGGCATCACCTGGTGGACGTTGTTCATCCAGAACCAGAGCGCCGTCTTGAACGCAATCACGGGGTCCTGTGCCACCTTGTCCGGGTTTCTCAGCCCGTCGAAGCCGATCGCCTTCCCGGCAGGACCGTAGTTGTAGTTCCACGAGATCTGCAGTGGGCCGCGCCCGTAGTACTTCTTCCCCGGTGCGCACGGCCACTGCCTGGTCGAGTTGCAGTAGGCATTGTTCTTGTTGATCTCGCTGATGTAGCAGAAATCTGTCCGTATTCAAGCCAATTGCAGAGAGACAGAATTACGAGAAGGTCAGCATGATCGGTCAAATCAAAGACGTACGATCCCGTGGAAAGTTGAGTCAGCGACTTACGTCCGGTCTCGTGCGTGACGTGCGCGAAGAAGGCGGCGATCTCGCGCTTGCCCTCCACCTGCGACCCGCCATGGGCGAAGCTGGAGTACGAGTTGGCGGCGCTCAGGAACGCGCTCCGGGTGTAGAAGTTCTTGCCCTCGCACCCGCTCCCGGCCTGGTTCTTGATGCCGTTGAAGAATGCGCCGGTGACAAACTGAGCCACGTTCTGCGCGGCGGCCAGGCCGGGGCCGGCAGCGCAGAGGAGTGCTAGCCCGAGAGCCAGGACCGCCAAGATCCTCGGCGCATCTGCCATACTGGATCAGATCAGTACTTCAGCTTCTGCCAAGGTTCGTTGCTGCGGTGGAGCTTGTTGGGAGGTGGTGATTTGAGATGTCACAAGGGTGGCGGTTTTTGTAGGGATCAGAGCGTGTATCTTGTCGATCGATGCATGGCATGCGACGTGGAAGATGTGGACGGAGTGGCTGTCGCGGTCCACGCTCGCACTGGCACGCACGACTGTTCCATGTTTTATATACGATGAACTTTTGACACATGGGTCAGCATCAGCATGTATCGACAAGCACTCTAGCGTAGGTTGAGATTTCATCAGATTTGTATATATTGCCGCCGCCCATCGCTGGAATGCTCGGTGGAAAATCCGCACATGTTACCACCAGCTATTAAGTCATCGCTTTCCTGCGATTTTTCTCGTCTGCGAAGACATTGTCGTCATCTTACTCGGCCGCCGCGGACAGCCGTATACTGTTGCTTCAGCTCCACGTACATACCTCGCATGTGAGGATTTATGGGTGGGTGGAGGAGGCCTTGGTCTGCGTGTTCCAAGGGCTAGCAGAAGGCACGCGCGAAGTGGTCAAGCAATAACGGAAGACTTCCAAGCTAGCTATACATCGGTGATGGACAGATTAGGCCATATTCACGTTGAGGTACAACTTGTAACGTGGATTATTTTTATGAAAGATTAGATAAGGAAGGAAAACTCCACAACTAGAGTAGACACGCGTGGCCCAATCCGTGTTTTACCTGTGGTTTCTCTAGAGTAGTGTCTTCCATGGTTAATGGTTAATAAAATCGGTGCTTCGTCCACTACCGGAAAAACACTCTTTGCCGAGTGCACAATCAATCGCCGAGTGTATTCCATCAGGCACTCGGCAAACTAAAGATTTGCCGAGTGTCACACTCGACACACATAGGCACACGGCACATCAGCCATTTGCCGAGTGTCAGACACTCGGCAAACCCTGACACACGGCATATCTGAGGTTTGCCGAGTGTCAGACACTCGGCAAATGCTGACACACGGCATATATAATGTTTGCCGAGTGTCTGCCGTCCGACACTCGGCAAACCTCCAACGGGAGGTGACGGCGTCAGCGGTTTGCCAAGTGCCGCCTGGAGGCACTCGGCAAACCCTATATATGCCGAGTGTATTAGTTAGGCACTCGGTAAATCATTTTGTTTTTTCAGAATTTAAGTTTCTAAAATATTTTCCTTGTCTTTATAGGGTATTTGGGATACCATGTTCAATTTTGAAGATTTTCAGGAACTTTTTGATATATATACTTGATTTATTTTGTTTAATTGATTTCTTTTCGCAATGACTAAATTTGAACTGTAGGTGTATCCGAAACTATTATGTATTAATTTCAAAAATGATATTCATATAACTAAGTCTAATGTGATGCCGTATTTACAGATACACGCGAAATTTCGAACATCTTTGTCATGGAAGAAGACCGCAGACGTGTGGATGAATCGTTTAAAAAATTATAAAATGTAAACGAACTCCAAAAATCATGAAACTTGTTTAGATGTCATCACATGATATGCGGAGTTCGTGATAAAAATTTGAGAAGATTTCAAGCATGTTGTTGCTCTATGGTTCACAAACCCTATAGAGGCTTCACATGAAATCATGAAACATCACTGTACATTGTTGGATTTCTAAGCATTGTATGTGACAACTTGCTCGTATTCGTAATAATTTTTTATCATAGCCTCCGCATATGATATCATAACATCTCGACAAGTTTCATAATTTTTAGAGTTCGTTTGCATTTTATAATTTTTTTAAAACCACTTGTACACACATTGACCTTCTTATTCCGTGGAGAAGATGTGTGAAATTTTTTGTCCGTCTCTGGATACGGCCTCATATTGGATTGAGTAATATGAATATCAAATTTTTATCCACTAAATTTTCTTATTCGATGCACCTGTAGTTCAAACTACAATTTTTCGAAAAAATCAAATAAACAAAACAAATCAAAGAAATATAGTAAATAAATAGATTAATGTATAAAATTGTAACATGTAGTTCCTAGTGCTGTAGAAGATCATTTAAAAAAGTTATGGGTCAAAAACTACAAAAAAAAATTTAATATTTGCCGAGTGTATCATAAAAACACTCGGCAAACCACAGCACTATTTGCCGAGTGTTTGCTTTTACACTCGGCGAAATGTACTAGAAAATGCAGAATCTGTAAAAAAACATTGTCGAGTGCTAGGTCAGGAAGCACTCGGTGAATTGTCCATGTTTGCCGAGTGTCACCCGATCCGACACTCGGCAAACCCTTATCCCCGTTGCAAAGTGGCGGCGGTCACTCTGTGGTCACTGTCTCTCTCTCTCTCTCTCTCTCGGTCGGTGTCGTCCGCCGCCCCGCCGTCCGCCCGCCGTCCGTCCGCCGTCTGCCGCGCCTTTCAAGCCGCTTCGCGACGCCATCCCGCCGTCCACCGGAAAGGCGCCGCCTCCCAAACTGTGCTTGCGTGGGAGGCGCTTGCGCTGCGTGGCCGCCGCCACTTTCAAGGCCCGCCGGCGCGGCCACCGTTCTCGCCACCTCGGGGCGGCCCTCGTCCCGTCCCTCGGCCGGGGCTACCTCGCACTCGCGACGCGTTTCGGGCCGTCGCGGCCAGTTTTCTTCGCGGTTTCTCGCCGGGCGCGGTCGCCCGACACCCTCGCCGGCGCTACGGGCCGGGCGTGGTTACGCAAGGCTCACCACAAGGCCGCTTCCGGTCGGCCTGGCCGCTCCGCTGCCCGTCCGGCCGCCGGCCCGCCGCTTTGGGCGGGCCGGGCGCTTGGCGGCCTCTCGCGCCAGACCAGTGAAGGAGGAAGGAGGAGTAGGAGAGAAGGAAGAAGAAGAGGAGGAAGAAGAAGGGAAGGAAAAGGAAAGGAGGAAGAAGAGGCAGAGGACGCAATTTCCATGCCGCAAGAAGCCGCCGGCCGCCGGATCGCTCGCTAGACGCCGCCGCCTCCCTTCATCAACGCCGCTTCACGGCCGCTTTGGCGTTGGTAAGAATGTTCTTATTTTTCAGTTAGTGGCAGTGCTAGTAGTATTTGTCGTAGTAGTGGTAATAGTAGTAGAAGTCTTGATACGACTTGAGGGTGGCTTCGTTGTAGTAGTCATCGTCGTCGTAGTAGTAGAAGAAGTCATGATGAGGATAGCGTTGGTGGTTCTCGGCCATGTAGCTGTCTATGTTGCTATCAGCCATCGTGCCGTTGTATATGGTTGTCGGCCATCGTGCCGTTGTATGTGTCCTATTGCAGGTTGTTGAAATGTCACCGTGTAGGGGAGGTGCTGCTGAAATTTTGCATTGATCTTGTATGTTCTTTTGTTTTGCAGAGAAGAGCCCGTTGGAGGCGAGTCGGTGATTCTCGGCGACCCCGATCGTCTTCCTCAGCGTTGCAGGTCTGCCGGCACCGCGTCGCCTCATCACTGCAATGACCCGCCACGGCCCCACTAGCCTGACTCCACCGCCACCCAAGGTATAACCTCTCTTTCCATAGCATGGTCATGCGTCGTGTAAACCAGTTAGGCGTCCCTCGTTCGAAAGAGATAGGATTAGAGATATGCTATGCAGGTCATCGCATATCTCTAACCCTATCTGTTTCAGATTGTCCATGTTTTTTAGACAGCCCGAGGATGCGTAGATGTGGTTAGTTTAGATGTTCTGCTTTCGATTGGAGACAGAGTTTCGGCAGCATCTCCCTGTTGTTCTCCGGATACACACTCCCTGTCGGGACGTGTATTTAGAGAACAGCGGGGAGGTTCTGCTGAAATTCTGCCTTCGATCGGAGCGGAACATGGAAACTAACCACATCTACGCATCCTTAGGTGAGATTAGGACCTATCCTCACCTATTAGTTGGTAGGAACCACCTTGCATATACTGGGTTGTTACATTACTCACTGATACATATGTTAGAGGATGGATGACCGAGAGTGGATGTACTTGGGCTGGCGAAGAGGGGAGGTGCCAACTGATGAGTGGACATTGAAGACCGATGCTTTCATAGAACGGGCATTTGGCCTTGCTGAAGGAGTGAATGCAGTTTGGTATCCTTGCAGTAAGTGTGCAAATAGAAAAAGATAATATAAGGAGGCTATGGGGCGTCATCTGTGGAAGTATGGATATATGGCGAACTATACCCGGTGGTACATGCATGGTGAAGCCGATCGGGTGAGAGAGGAGGTGGTCCGACCCCGCCTAGATGACTATGATGATGATGCGGGGGTAGGAGACATGTTAAATGACTATCACAAAGCATACTTCAATGTAGAACATCTGGAGGAGGAGCCAGAGGCAAGTGCGAAAGCGTTCTACGATATGTTAGACGCGGCACAGAAACCCCTTCATGGCCACACAACGGTGTCTCAACTAGATGCCATTGGACGCTTGATGGCGTTCAAGTCCCAATATAGCTTGGGTCGAGACGCCTTCGATACTCTGCTGACAGTTATTGGTACCATACTTTCAGAGGGTCACATTATGCCCAAGAACATGTACAAGTCACAGAAGCTAATTCATGCACTAAAGATGCCGTATGACCAGATATATGCTTGTCCGAATGGGTGTGTCCTATTTAGGAAAGAACACGCGGACGCAAAATACTGTTCGAAGTGTAAGTCTTCTAGGTTCCTGGAGGCAGAAACTAGTGAAGGACAAAAGAGGAAGCTTGCGATCCCCGTAACTCAGGTGAGGCACCTTCCCTTCATGCCGTGGATCCAACGGCTATACATGACCGAGGAGTGCGCTAAGCGGATGACATGGCACAAAAGCGGCAAACGATACAATCGACAAGATGGTACATGCATCCGATGGTGAGGCATGGATCCACTTTGATGGCAAGCATAAAGAGAAAGCAAAAGAGGCTCAAAATGTACGTGTTGCGTTGGCAACGGATGGGTTCAATCCTTTTGGAATGATGGCTGCTCCATACTCATGTTGGCCCGTTTTCGTTATCCCCCTGAATCTTCCCCCTGGCGTATGCTTCCAAAGCAAGTACATATTTTTGTCCTTGATAATTCTAGGGCATCTAGGGAATAATATGGGTGTGCTCATGGAGCCTCTAATTGATGAATGGATCGATGCTTGGGTGCATGGCGTATGGACATACGACCGAGCTACGAAAAGAAACTTCAAAATGTATGTGTGGTACCAGTACTCCCTACACGACTTTGTGGCGTATGGGATGTTTGCAGCCTGGTGTGTTCACGGGAAGTACCCATGTCTGATATGCAAGGAGGCTGTGAGGTTCATTTGGTTGCAAAAGGGTGGCAAGTTCTCGTCGTTTGACAAGCATCGGCAATTTCTACCTCCTTCCCATCCATTCAGACAAGACATCAAGAATTTTATGAAAGGTGTCATGGTGACAGAGAAAGCACCTGAGGACTAGTGCCGAGGTTCATGCTCAGATAGATGCTCTCGTGGTCAATGACGACAAAGGTCCACATCGATTTGTGGGATATGGTGAGCAACATATGTGCTCATAAGTCCGGCTTAACTCGGCTCCCCTATTATGATGATCTACTCCTTCCACATAACCTTGATGTAATGCACACTGAGAAGAATATTGCTGAGGCACTTTGGGCAACACTGATGGAAACTGATAAGACAAAGGACAACAGTAAAGCTAGAGTGGATCTAGCAACGTTATGCGATAGACCAAAGCAAGAAATGAGACCTCCTAGGCGTGGCAAGAACTGGACAAAGCCAGATATCGATTTCGTCCTGAAGAAGCCCCAGAGGAGGGAAGTGCTAGAATGGATCCAGTCATTGACGTTCCCTGATGGGTATGCAGCAAATCTGAGGAGGGGGGTTAAATTAGATACTCTAAAAGTCTTAGGGATGAAGAGTCATGACTACCACATATGGATTGAGCGGCTTCTTAGGCCATGGTTCGAGGCTATATCCCCGAGCATGCGTGGTTAGTCTTTGGCAGAGTTGAGCTATTTCTTCCGGCGCTCTGCGTGCGAAGGAGTTATCTCATAAGGTGGTTGAAGACTTGGAACAAATGGCACTTTGTGTTGCTCGTAAGTTGGAGAAGATCTTCCCCGACTTCTTCAATCCGATGCAGCACTTGATTGTGCACCTTCCTACCGAGGCACGATTAGGGGGCCCGTGCGAGTTCCGTTAGTGCTTTCGGTGGAGAGATGTTTAAAGGTTCTCGAAAGAAATGTAGAAAAAAAAAATCAAATCGAGGCGTCCATGGCGGAGGCATACGTTCTTGAGGAGGTATCGAACTTCACAACGACATACTATGGTGATAAGCTCCCTAGCGTGTATAATCCACCCGGTCGTTACTGGTCTTGACGAGAATGAGTCGAACCTCAGCCTTTTCAAAGGGCAACTCAGAAGCGCAAGTGCATCGACCAACAAGTCCTTGAGACCTGACGAGTGGCGCAATATCATGCTATATCTGTTGACCAACCTTGATGAAGTGGAGCCGTATTTGCGGTAAGTTCTCACCGAACTGGTTCCATACTCATGAACTTTCGTCATGCTATATGTGTTGACAAACCCTGTTGTTTCTCGTTGGCATAGGGAATTTCTTGATCAATTCAGAAATGAATCAATGGGAGAACCTACCCCGCAGGAGTGTGATGCCATTCTTTGAAATGGGGCGGGAGGTGGAATGCCTGATTTCATTTCTTGGTTCCAAAATAAGGTACCCTTCTTAGGTATTTTCTCATTGCAAGTTGCACGCATGTCCGAATAATAGAACGATCTAACCTACTCCATTTTGCAGGCCCAAAGTGATGTGACAATGAGTGCCGAGTTGAGACAGGTTGCTAATGGCTTTGAATATAGGGTCAGGTCATTTACCAGTTATGACGTGAATGGTTACCACTTTCGTACATCAAGCTATGACAAGGAGAATCGAAGAACCACATATTCCAGAGTTTTTACACCTGGCCTTGATAATGTCGAGTATTATGGAAGAATTGAAGAGATATACGAACTCAATTTTAGAGGTTGCAAACCTCTAACTCCTGTCGTATTCAAGTGTCATTGGTTTGATCTTGCAGTAACTAGACGGACACATGCTAATCTTGGGCTAGTCGAAATTCGACAGAATTCCGTTTTACCCGGAGACGATGTCTATATTGTGGCTCAACAGGCTACGCAAGTTTATTATCTCCCATATGCATGCAAAACCAAAGAGCATCTTAAGGGGTGGGATATTGTGCACAAGGTATCACCGCACGGTAGAATACCGGTCCCCAACGATGAAGACTATAACTTAATTAACCCAATTACATACGATGGAGAGTTCTATCAAGAAGAGGGGCTAGAAGGCAGGTTCGAGATAGACTTAATCGGAGTGATCGAGATGGAGGTAGACAACGAGTGGGTTGCTGACGAGAATGGAGGAGAGGAGGTGGTTAATGCGAAGGACTTACAAATGCTAGAACGATTGCATTTAGAAAATGAAGATAACATTCCTCCTCCGGACTTAGACTTTCTTAACCAACAATTCGACTTGGTGGATAGTGATGATGAGAGTTATGATCTGCGGCAGAACCTTCTAAATTATATGGCCCACAAGCACCTGACATTGTCCATAAGACCTCTGTCAGCTATGCTTGCGTACCACATAACTTAAAAAGCTCTGTCGGGTGAAACCCCGATGACACCACGATTCTCCAAGATCGACTTCTTACAGGATATTGTAGTATTACAATCATTTTTATTCAAATACAACAGAGTAGCGGAAGATTTATAAAAGATATGACAACACTTGATCAGAGTTTAATTAAACAAAACTTAACTGAGTTTGAGGAAGTAAGAAGGAGACATAGAACACCTGCAGGAGAACACCTTAGGTGAGAGATATTCGATCATGCCAAGCCCACTGGTATGACCGAACTTAGCAGCAACAGTTAGTACCTGCAACAGAGGTCAAACAAACCCTGAGTACAAAAGTACTTCGCAAGACTTACCCGACAGGAAAGAGTGGAGAAGACTCAGGAATGCTGGCTGATAGGAATCAAGGTAAGGTTTTTAGCAAGATCAAGACACCTTTTGCGAAAAAAGACTAAGCCAGTCCTTACTATAACAATCACTTGTCAAACATATAACGAATTCAAAATTTCTCGTCTCACAACTTCCATCATTACTAAGATCTTAGGGACTCGGATCAAGTCTCCCATATCGTGGAGCACCGACGATTCGAATCGCTTTATATACCCAGCTGGGGCTTCCTAGCCACACGATGTATGCAGGACCAAACATCTTACATACATCAACTCACGCTTGTATTTCTCCCTGCCAGAACGGGTCCTAGCTACGAGACTACAGTACACCATCTCCCAACGCCGTTAGTCTAACCGTCGACGGTGCGCTCGTAGTGTGGGTACACGCTACTTTCCGTCCGGTGTCCGTTTCTCGTCACGGATGGTACAAGGGAGCTTACCGCCATTAGCATGCGACTAGTACTATCCAATAACCTCATGATCCCAGGGCCAAACAACGGACGGTCCTTAACCGACACAGGTGGACGACACTACACCAGGACACTAGCCCATCCTGATGCAAGTCACTCCACCGGCATCTCAATTTACTCATCATGCTCTTGATGTATACCCTTGACCCGATCAAAGTCAATGATAAACAACAAGCAACATCAGGTTTTCATAATTTCCCTCAGCGGGGTATTGTTATCAAATTTTGAAAAACGTTTTATTTGTAAAGCCTAGGCTATCAACGAGACTAAGCATATACTCAGCATTTTCAAATCAAAACAGGTTTCAGGGATAATATATCAAGGCACGGTAAATGCATCAAGATAGGATATCACTCAACTCCTACACCTAATGCATTATATCAGAAACATAGAATTATAAAGGACTTTCAAAATTCAAGGAAGGGTTTAATGCATCCGGGGCTTGCCTGCGTTGCAGAGAAGGTTAGGATCCTTAGGAGGATCACTGTGTCGATGGCATTAACACCTCGGGCATCTTCTTCTAGGAACACCTTCTCCAAACTTGATCATCGCGATCCTTCGCTCTCACGTACTATACGTAATAAAATGATGTATGTTTAAATGCCATGCTCGTCATGGTGGATGATGCAGGATGCAAAGCATACAATCTAAAGAAAGTTGAGTACAACTTTCCTTCACGGTGCAACAGATTTAATTATTCACCAAGCATGCTTATCGTTTGAATGCAACTACACATGCATTTCTAAATGAAAGGAAGGATTAAACATGATGCAAGATGCACATACATAAAAGATAGCCAACCTAATGGCATAATTTAACTTGAGTACAACTTTTCTTCACGGACAAGTTGTATTAAAGGGTCCATGGTTAGCAGCTATGACGACCTCGGATAACATAACGCAATCAACGTAACTAATTTGCCGAAGGTCATTAGGGTTAATGACCTAGGGTCATCACTCAATCCCAAAATCAGTCAACACTAGAGTGATTAAGGTTAATTACTATTTTATTAACCATTTTCACAGTTGTTGAAAGCCACTAATTAAACTTGCTAACTAATTAGCTACTACTACACATGTGATATAGATTACTTCTACTACTACACAATCAAGCCATGAACTATTGGGGTGATAATGGTGCATGGTCTTCAAATCATACCAAAAGGGAATCAACCTAAGTGAAGCATATAATAAATTACTTTAGACATTTATCATTTATGTAAACATGTAAGCAACTCTACATATAACTATACATGATCATGCCTTGGACCAGAGATGTTTTGCTGATCCAAAGTTTCCAAACAAAACCACAAATCAATTAACCTTTAATTAGTCAACTAATTAATTAATTTAGGGTCTTATTAATTATTTTTGTGGTCATTAAACAAGGCTAGAATTAGTTATTAAAACAAACTTATTCAAAACAGTCCCCAAATTTTAGTGGAGATTGGTTTTAGCATGACAAACTTAATCCTAAAGTTTCATGATTTTTGGGTTATTATTTTACTCTACAAAAATCAAACATCATGCATTTATTAATTAAAACATGGAATTATTGAGCATGACAAAAGCACTTAATATGCTGTAAACATATTTTTCTATGAAACTACACAACATGAGGATCACACGAAGAGGCCGATGGGCACCAGAGCATCAATGCGAAGCAGGTGGCGGTGTTGGTTTGGGTGGAGAAGCACCGGAGGGAGCTGGCCATGGTGGAGCGAGCTCGGCGGCCATGGCTGACCGCCGCGAAGAAGACGACGGCGCGCTAGCAGCTCGGGTGGCTAGAGATGGCGCGAATAGACTCAAACGAATCAAAAGGACATGGCGAGGCTAACTGTGAGATGGAGTGGACGGAGGTGAAGCATGGACGATGAATTTCGCCGGTGGAGGAAGCTCGGTGGCGGCGACCGTGAGCGAGAGGAAGAAAAAGATGGCGACGGCCGCGGCTTTATAATCGAGGAGAAGGTCCGCGAGACCTTGCTAGCAGCTGCTAGGAGCTGGACACGGCGGCTGCTGCGTGCCACACGCAGAGAGGAGGCAAACCCGGCCACGGCGTCGATCGTCGGTGAGAAGCTGCTCGGCTGCTCTGCTGGGTACTGTAGCACTTCTGAAACCCGATTTTCATCTTCATTTTCCTCCCGATTTCATGCAGCGGCAAGCTTTGCTCCAGTTGACAAAGTTGTTCATGTACATGCCAGCTTCAACTTTGCTTACAAGCTTGAGCTCAGATTCTTGCTGAATTGAAAGATTAAGAGAGAGAAAGGCAGCAAGAAGGAAACTGGACCTCAGTTCAGTAACCGAACTTGCCATTCAGTTAGACAGGACGGTGCGTGGCAGTGTTGCTGCTGCTGCCGAACTGTACCATGCAAGGATGACTGAAACCCAATTTTTCTCCCCTTTCCTCTCTTGATTTTTCATGTAGCTCAAGGTGATGCAGTGGAGACAATTGTAGAGCTAGGTGAGCTCTACAGGTTTGATTACAAGAACTGGAGCTGATTCTCACTGGTTTGCATGTTACGGATCAAGGAAGAGCCTCTGTTCGAACCTGAACCTGAAAAGTTCAGTTAATTGAACTGAGCTGCGGTTCTAGGGTTCTGAAACCCGAATTTCTTCCCCATCGGAAGCTCAAGGTGCTGTAGTGGAAGAATTTGTAGATCTTTGAGAGCTCTACAAGATTGTTTAAAAGATTATAGGCTGAAACTTGATGGTTTACATGATCTACCTCGATGAACTCCCCTAGAATGAAATTGAAACTACAGAATTTCAGCTTCATTCAGTTAGTTCAGTTAGGGTTTTGAAATTCTTTTGGTTTGCAAACTTTGAGCAAAAACTTGGGGTTAATTAGTGAGGTTGCTACCCAACCAGTGGAACATCTTCAAAGTACAAACTTTGCACTTCAAAATGGAACCAAAGTTGGACATTTTTATTTCCAAAATTAATAGTAATTAGCTCCTCAAATTTGAAAGTGAAATTCGCTTCCAACACCTAGCCAAAATCAGCTAGGGTTAAAATTTGAGTTCAATTTCAAATTTGATTCTTGCTTTTTACATCATTTGACTTGTAAAATATGTTTAGGATGTTAAACATAGTTAACCAAACACTCTCAAGCATCAAGGTTGCTTTTAGGTTAATTACTTGTATACTTTAATTAAACCTTTAAGTTGCTTTAGGTGATGAACATCACACCACACTAATCATGGCTCAAAGGTAAATAAACCAAGTCACAAACATTGACAAAACATTAACATTCATATGAGAAATACATGTCACAACATGGCTCCAATTGACCTAATGAAGCTTAACTAAATCATTATTGCATTATCATTGAATTAATAAACACGATGCTTAATGCATAATATGATGACATGGTGGGTTTAGGTTAACGTAACACCAGGGGTGTTACATTATATCCCACTTAAAAAAAATCTCGTCCCAAGATTTAAGGCTTGGGTTAAGTAATGGAAAAGAAAATGTATCAAGCATATTGACTTGTAGGAAGTTCATAAAGCAGCAAGGTTTGGGTTGGGAATTCCAACTAAAACCAAGAGATAGCTATTGGTGGTAAGAGTGTCAACAGAAATTACGTATCTAAAGATCAAAGAAAGGAAATACAACAAGGATAGGGTTTAAGTAATGGAAAAGGAAATGTGTTGAACACATTAAGTTTTAAGAATCTCACAGGGCAAGAGAGTTGGTTTCAAGGGTACAACCAAGATTAATATATGGTAGCAAGGCTAGAGCTGAATAAATTTCAGATACGTAAGAACAAGTTTAGTATATACAAGGAGTTGGGATTTCGAAGAATGATCCCAAGGGAGCACTTTAATTATGGAAGACGATGGAGGATGATCATTGATCTCTATACAAACGAGCGCCCAAAGAAGAAACTCATGTGGGCTGCAGACACGGAGAGACCCTGTGTTTCGACGCTGTATAGGATCGTGGATCATGATACCACCGTAAAACACAATTTCGGTAACTCCCAATGACACATGTTGAAATGACGAAGTCAAGCAATCGGCGTGTGTCGAGATTAGAAAGACCAAGGTAAGACACACGCATAGGCGAAGAAATCAAAGTTGTCTTGAGGTATTTGCTAAGCAAAAGTTCCTTAGCAAGTTGAGATACAGGACGAGATTAGTGGGATCTTTAGCTATGCAAACAATAGCTATGGTTGGATTAAGGAATGACATGTTACCTTTATCTTATATGCTAGGTATGATGCATGCTCGTCCTATACGTCTTCACGACGTTAGTTAGCACACTACTCACAACTCACTATAGGGCAATACTTTATATATTAGTCTTGCAGAGTGAGACGGGATACAGAAAGACTCTTGACAGCGCACTGTCAATGAAGTTGACTCTTTATTGGATTTCCTCGAAAAGACTCAAAGATTGTTGAGGATTATCCGAAAAGTCTTTTTGATAGCCTGCAGCAACTTTAGGAAGAACGTAAGGCAAGTTTTAACATTGTTTTGTCAAAAACTTTTAATTGCAAATTCATTTTAAAGTTTTCGCAAAGTAATACTACAAGTATCTTTGTAAGAATCACTCTGATACCATTCTGTGGCAGAACCTTCTAAATTATATGGCCCACAAGCACCTGACATTGTCCCTAAGACCTCTATCAGCTATGCTTGCGTACCACATAACTTAAAAAGCTCTGTCGGGTGAAACTCCGATGACACCACGATTCTCCAAGATCGACTTCTTACAAGATATTGTATTATTACAATCATTTTTATTCAAATACAACAGAGTAGCGGAAGATTTACAAAAGATATGACAACACTTGATTAGAGTTTAATTAAACAAAACTTAACTGAGTTTGCGGAAGTAAGAAGGAGACATAGAACACCTGCAGGAGAACACCTCAGGTGAGAGATATTCGATCATGCCAAGCCCACTGGTATGACCGAACTTAGCAGCAATAGTTAGTACCTGCAACAGGATTGAAACAAACCCTGAGTATAAAAGTACTTCGCAAGACTTACCCGACAGGAAAGAGTGGAGAAGACTCAGGAATGCTGGCTGATAGGAATCAAGGTAAGGTTTTTAGCAAGATCAAGACACCTTTTGCGAAAAAAGACTAAGCCAGTCCTTACTATAACAATCACTTGTCAAACATGTAACGAATTCAAAACTTCTCAGTCTCAACTTCCATCATTACTACGATGCCGGGACTCGGATCAAGTCTCCCATATCGTGGAGCACCGACGATTCGAATCGCTTTATATACCCAGCTGGGGCTTCCTAGCCACACGATGTATGCAGGACCAAACATCTTACATACATCAACTCACGCTTGTATTTCTCCCTGCCAGAACGGGTCCTAGCCACGAGAGTACAGTACACCATCTCCCTACGCCGTCAGTCTAACCGTCGACGGTGCGCTCGTAGTGTGGGTACACGCTACTTCCCGTCCCGGTGTCCGTTCTCGTCACGGATGGTACAAGGAAGCTTACCGTCATTAGCATGCGACTAGTACTATCCAATAACCTCATGATCCCAGGGCCAAACAACGGACGGTCCTTAACCAACACAAGTGGACGACACTACACCAGGGCACTAGCCCATCCTGATGCAAGTCACTCCACCGGCGTCTCAATTTACTCATCATGTTCTTGATGTATACCCTTGACCCGATCAAAGTCAATGACAAACAACAAGTAACATCAGGTTTTCATAATTTCCCTCAACGGGGTATTGTTATCAAACTTTGAAAAACGTTTTATTTGTAAAGCCTAGGCTATCAGCGAGACTAAGCATATACTCAGCATTTTTAAATCAAAACAGGTTTCAGGGATAATATATCAAGGCACGGTAAATGCATCAAGATAGGATATCACTTAACTCCTACACCTAATGCATTATATCAGAAATATAGAATTATAAAGGACTTTCGAAATTCAATGAAGGGTTTAATGCATCCGGGGCTTGCCTGCGTCGCAGAGAAGGTTAGGATCCTTAGGGGGATCACAGATCAGATGGCACTAACACCTCTGGGCATCTTCTTCTGGAAACACCTTCTCCGAACTTGATCATCGCGATCCTTCGCTCTCATGTACTATACGTAATAAAATGATGTATGTTTAAATGCCATGCTCGACATGGTGGATGATGCAGGATGCAAAGCATACAATCTAAAGAAAGTTGAGTACAACTTTCCTTCACGGTGCAACAGATTTAATTATTCACCAAGCATGCTTATCGTTTGAATGCAACTACACATGCATTTCTAAATGAAAGGAAGGATTAAACATGATGCAAGATGCACATACATAAAAGATAGCCAACCTAATGGCATAATTTAACTTGAGTACAACTTTTCTTCACGGACAAGTTGTATTAAAGGGTCCATGGTTAGCAGCTATGACGACCTCGGATAACGCAACGCAATCAACGTAACTAATTTGCCGAAGGTCATTAGGGTTAATGACCTAGGGTCATCACTCAATCCCAAAATCAGTCAACACTAGAGTGATTAAGGTTAATTACTATTTTATTAACCATTTTCACAGTTGTTGAAAGCCACTAATTAAACTTGCTAACTAATTAGCTACTACTACACATGTGATATAGATTACTTCTACTACTACACAATCAAGCCATGAACTATTGGGGTGATAATGGTGCATGGTCTTCAAATCATACCAAAAAGGGAATCAACCTAAGTGAAGCATATAATAAATTACTTTAGACATTTATCATTTATGTAAACATGTAAGCAACTCTACATATAACTATACATGATCATGCCTTGGACCAGAGATGTTTTGCTGATCCAAAGTTTCCAAACAAAACCACAAATCAATTAACCTTTAATTAGTCAACTAATTAATTAATTTAGGGTCTTATTAATTATTTTCGTGGTCATTAAACAAGGCTAGAATTAGTTATTAAAACAAACTTATTCAAAACAGTCCCCAAATTTTAGTGGAGATTGGTTTTAGCATGACAAACTTAATCCTAAAGTTTCATGATTTTTGGGTTATTATTTTACTCTACAAAAATCAAACATCATGCATTTATTAATTAAAACATGGAATTATTGAGCATGACAAAAGCACTTAATATGCTGTAAACATATTTTTCTATGAAACTACACAACATGAGGATCACACGAAGAGGCCGATGGGCACCAGAGCATCAATGCGAAGCAAGTGGCGGTGTTGGTTTGGGTGGAGAAGCACCGGAGGGAGCTGGCCATGGTGGAGCGAGCTCGGCGGCCATGGCTGACCGCCGCGAAGAAGACGACGGCGCGCTAGCAGCTCGGGTGGCTAGAGATGGCGCGAATAGACTCAAACGAATCAAAAGGACATGGCGAGGCTAACTGTGAGATGGAGTGGACGGAGGTGAAGCATGGACGATGAATTTCGCCGGTGGAGGAAGCTCGGTGGCGGCGACCGTGAGCGAGAGGAAGAAAAAGATGGCGACGGCCGCGGCTTTATAATCGAGGAGAAGCTCCGCGAGACCTTGCCAGCAGCTGCTAGGAGCTGGACACGGCGGCTGCTGCGTGCCACACGCAGAGAGGAGGCAAACCCGGCCACGGCGTCGATCGTCGGTGAGAAGCTGCTCGGCTGCTCTGCTGGGTACTGTAGCACTTCTGAAACCCGATTTTCATCTTCATTTTCCTCCTGATTTCATGTAGCGGCAAGCTTTGCTCCAGTTGACAAAGTTGTTCATGTACATGCCAGCTTCAAGTTTGCTTACAAGCTTGAGCTCAGCTTCTTGCCGAATTGAAAGACTAAGAGAGAGAAAGGCAGCAAGAAGGAAACTGGACCTCAGTTCAGTAACCGAACTTGCCATTCAGTTAGACAGGACGGTGCGTGGCAGTGTTGCTGCTGCTGCCGAACTGTACCATGCAAGGATGACTGAAACCCAATTTTTCTCCCCTTTCCTCTCTTGATTTTTCATGTAGCTGAAGGTGATGCAGTTGAGACAATTGTAGAGCTAGGTGAGCTCTACAGGTTTGATTACAAGAACTGGAGCTGATTCTCACTGGTTTGCATGTTACGGATCAAGGAAGAGCCTCTGTTCGAAACTGAACCTGAAAAGTTCAGTTAATTGAACTGAGCTGCGGTTCTAGGGTTCTGAAACCCGAATTTCTTCCCCACCTTTCTCTGGATTTGCAGTGGAAGCTCAAGGTGCTGTAGTGGAAGAATTTGTAGATCTTTGAGAGCTCTACAAGATTGTTTAAAAGATTATAGGCTGAAACTTGATGGTTTACATGATCTACCTCGATGAACTCCCCTAGAATGAAATTGAAACTACAGAATTTCAGCTTCATTCAGTTAGTGCAGTTAGGGTTTTGAAATTCTTTTGGTTTGCAAACTTTGAGCAAAAACTTGGGGTTAATTAGTGAGGTTGCTACCCAACCAGTGGAACATCTTCAAAGTACAAACTTTGCACTTCAAAATGGAACCAAAGTTGGACATTTTTATTTCCAAAATTAATAGTAATTAGCTCCTCAAATTTGAAAGTGAAATTCGCTTCCAACACCTAGCCAAAATCAGCTAGGGTTAAAATTTGAGTTCCAATTTTAAATTTGATTCTTGCTTTTACATCATTTGACTTGTAAAATATGTTTAGGATGTTAAACATAGTTAACCAAACACTCTCAAGCATCAAGGTTGCTTTTAGGTTAATTACTTGTATACTTTAATTAAACCTTTAAGTTGCTTTAGGTGATGAACATCACACCACACTAATCATGGCTCAAAGGTAAATAAACCAGGTCACAAACATTGACAAAACATTAACATTCATATGAGAAATGCATGTCACAACATGGCTCCAATTGACCTAATGAAGCTTAACTAAATCATTATTGCATTATCATTGAATTAATAAACACGATGCTTAATGCATAATATGATGACATGGTGGGTTTAGGTTAACATAACACCAGGGGTGTTACATGATCCAACTAACCCCGATCAAGAAGAATATTTCTAATATACATGCAATATTTCTATTATTATTATTATATTTTTTTTATTATGCATCTATTTCAAAGTACTTGTTCATTTGTGCTAATTGGTCTACTTTAATTATTTGCAGAGGATTGAGTGAAGATGGTGGGCGGTATGAGGAACGTGCGGTCGCACTACGAAGAAGTAACTGGAGGGTCGAGCAGCAGGAGCAGGAGCAGGAGGAGTAGGAGGAGGAGAGAGCCCTCGCCTGTCACCGTGCCACCGCACGACGAGCAGGAGCAGGAGGTGGATGAGGAGCAGCAGGTGCAGGAGGAGCAGCAGGTGCAGGAGGAGGAGAGGGACGAGGAGGAGGAGGAGGAAGAGGGAGAGGAGGGAGGAGAGGGTTCCGTTGGCTCAAGTGTGCTGGCTGTGTACCTGCGAGGACCGGTGAGCCTGCCTCAGAGATCGATTCCTGTTGCCAGACGTCTGTTGGTTCGTCCTGAACCCCCAAAGTAAGTAACTTAAGATGTGGGCCTCCCTCAGAGACCGATTTCTTTTGCGTATGATATGTTCATAACATCAATAGAAACTAATATTATTCTGAATCATGTGGGCAGGTCTTGGACGATCGTAGAGGTTGCAGGTGGTCACCAACGCTCGGTGAATGGCATCCTGGGACTTCTTGTGAGGGAGCACTTCCCTGGCTTGGTCTTGCACGGTGGAGTGATGGAGCCGGTCTACACATGGAAGCACTACGAGTCGGCCACCGATGAAGCAGATCTTTTTGGCCGGGTGTTTGACAACAAGGCACAGCGGATCAGGGTCGAGCTGTGGGTAAGTACTTCTTGCACTACATAGGTCAATACATCACATCTGTTACCCTTTCTTCCAATAATGAATGCATTTATAACATTTTACTCAATATGCAGGATTTCTACAGATGCGAGCCAGGAATGGAGGAATTGGCGGATTGGGTGGCTATCCAGGCCTGTAAGAAGCTCATGCATGACATGCATTACGAGTCGCGCACCCAGGCTATCATAAACTACTATGCGTGGTTTGAAAGCAGGAAGGTCACCAAAGCAGAAACAAGAAATATTTTCTTGACCCGAGACCAGTACCTAAAGGTATCATTTTTTAAGATTAAGTATGATTAATTTCATCTTCTTATATTTCTTACTTGTTGACGTGTAAGTCGTTCCGAGTTGGTGCTCCACGCACCGAGATTGCTTAGGGAAGCAATAGTGAACAAGTGGTGCAAATGAGGAGTAGGTGGACCAAAGACAACACTTGTCGGGAGCGGCGTCTTCAGATGCAAGGTCCAGCACACCACCAAGGAAGCCGTAGCCTCAGAGGATACGCGCAAACATGGGTACGCGAATTCGTTTATGTACTCTAAAGTATAATAAGACATGTATTCTAATAATCTTGTTAATTTGGTTGCAGTCGAACGCACACGAGGGCCAGCCTTGCACCGAGTTCATGGCATACTCCATGGCACATAAGGGCAAGGCTAAGTCCGACGTCACTACAACCCAGATGACCCGCTGGAGGCGTATACCAATCCGAGCATCCACAGCCGCCTCACCGAGTACACGTCGATGGCAAGGGAAGTACATGGCCCAGATTACGATCCGAGCACCCATGACCTTGATGCAGAAATTGTCATGAGGGTGGGAGGAGGCAAGAAGCATGGGCGGTACTGGTTGGGCGACGGCGTGATCGACACAGCTTCCACGCCCAACCTCTCCCAGATTCGAGCAAGGAGTACGAGCGGGGCTCCGGGCATATGACCTAGGCCTAGCCCTACACAGCACCGGGTGGACACACTCGAGGTTATTTGTCATGTATTTGTCATTCATTAATTTAATCATACCTTACCTCTATAATATTAACATGTGGGTTGAATTTTGTAGGCGGCGCTGGAAGAAGAGAGGAGGCAACGGGAGGAGTACCAGTGGAGGGTGGACGCGGAGCGGGCCGCCGAGCGGGCAACCCATGAAGAACGGACGAGGTAGATGGAGGCGAGGATGGCGGAGATGGTTCGGTACATGCAAAGCCTTGGGGAAGGCATTGAGGGTGCACCGCCTCTGCCTCAGATGCTCCTCGCTCCACCTCCACTTATGGTCCCGGTCCCACCTCAGCTACACTTTACTCCAGTGAGTATATGACCATTTTGGTTTATACATTTACGCTTAGGGTCAAACAACTACAATACTTGCAACCTAGCGGATAATAGATACTTTAGTCTTGTATAATTTAATTTTAGTCATACATGGAACATCTTCTCTTATGTGTAGCCTCCATCGGCGGGATCGAATGATGGGCCTCGTGTTTTCAGAGAGTCGCCGGGAGGATCTCACATAGGGCCTTCTAACCTTGGCCCGTCGCCATGACACGGTTGTGGATTGTTTGGACTTGTGGCTAGTTTGTACTTGTGCCTTGTTTCAGAATTGTGGTTTGTTTGGACATGTTTATGTTTCGGACTACTTTGATGCGCTTATGCTTGTGATGGACTAGTGGTGATGATGTGATGGTGATGCACTATTTTGGATGTTTATTGTGATATGTGTTATGTGATATGTGAGATGTTTATTGTGATGTGAAGTTTGTGAGATATCTCTATAATATATGATATGTGTGCTATGTAATAATTAGATATATGTGTTAATGGAATGGAAAAATGCAAAAAAATTGCACCTTTGCATGGTTAATTTGCCGAGTGTTTTTTGGGAAACACTCGGCAAATTGACCATTTGTCGTACACTTGGGAACACAGTTTGCCGAGTGTTTTTTGAAAAATATCGGCAAATCTCCGTGGTTTTGCCGAGTGTTTTTTTCAAAAAACACTCGGCAAATCTTCAGGGTTTGCCGAGTGTTTTCAAAAAGCACTTGGCAAATCGGCCGCCGCCGTTTGACCTCCGTTAGCCTCTTTGCCGAAGCGCCGACACTCGGCAAAAACGTTTGCCGAGTGTGTCAATAAAAACACTCGGCGCTCTTTTGCCGGCAATTTTTTTTGCCGTGAGTTCTTTGCCAAGTGTTACACTCGGCAAACCGTTTGCCGAGTGTTTTTTTTTGGTGTTTGCCGAGTGTCGTGGACACTCGGCAAATTGCCCTGCTTTCCGTAGTGGTCTATGCTTTGCTCAATAAATTTTTTTTGGAGTTCGTCTTCTTGACTATATCTCTTGTAAAGCTGATCCGCATTATATTTCATCAAATTCTAAACAACATACAAATCACCTACATCATCATTTGATCCCGCTAACTATTGGCATCATCTCCCGGTAACTATAATAGCACATTATCCCACTAACTTTCAACTTCTTAATACAAACTATCCATATCATCATCTTATGCACAATACTACTTTCAATATGTAAGAAATATATAGAAGACATCCATATATTGTTATTTTTTTGCTGTTCCATCATCTTATAATTTCATTGTGAATTCTATTAATTTTTTGCTCAATTTTAATAAGAATTATGTAAGAATATGTAGGCTTAACTTGTACTAAAAATGTGGCTTTATTTTTAAAAGTTTCACAGCAATGTACGGGCAATTTTTCTAGTTTTTATTGTGCGCGAATTTAGAATAGAAGAGTTCTATTTTTAGAGTATTCAGTAGAAGATTGCTCTCGTAAGGAATTTGGAAGATTTCCTTGTGACGGAAACAATAAATTGCCTCATGAATATAATGGCGTACTTCCTCTTTCATGTAATGTACTGTTCTGCTGTTTTGAGTTTATGTTTAGAAATTTTGAGGTATGTCAATTCATCCCTCTGCTCTAAGCAGCATAGACCCTTTCAATTTTTAGGTATGTTTGGTTCACTAGACACGGTGCATACATGCAAAGAAAGAGTAAAGATCGTTCAGAAGAAGCGGGTGGGAAGTGAGTGGGCCCCACATGAAACAAGCGGGCAAAAAGCAGAAAGCAAGTGGGCTGCACGCGAAACGGGAGGCCGAGGAAGTTGGTCGGCGCCATGATAGCGAGGCCAATATATAACCATGGAGGCCAAGCCTGTAGGGGCTAATAACCATGGCGACCAAAAAGGTCCCCACGTTTGTGCCGGTGAAAGCCTAGAAGAAACCAAGCGTTTTCGCATGACCAGGTCTATGGGTGTTTTAGTCCCTATGCAAGGCTAACTCAAGGGCGGGGCCAAGCAAACAAATATGCCCAATATTTTTTAAGTTGTTTTCGTTAGTTGACTGAGTTAACCTGACAACATGTCATATTTGTCCATATAGTACTCTTTTTTTTGGGACAAACATTTAGTTGTTAATATAATAACTTTGTTTATTATTTGAATCGTGATGAGCATTTTACAGTTACAACGTACTTTACCAGCGAACGCACATTGGAATAGTAGATACTTGCTTTGGCAATCTGCATATTACAAAATGCTTCGTTATTCATGTTGAATAAACAGGTCGCGAACCCTGCATTTTTATTTGTCACTAATACTACTACGTACTAATAAGCATGCATGCATGAACCCAACATCTCTAGCATGTGAGGTTGCTCCCTTGGTCGACGCCAAGCTGCTGGCAATACTGCTGGTAGTAGCCCACCCGCGCGTTCATTTCCGCGGGGTTGTTTCCGTTGCACTCGAGGGCGCCGTTGATGTCTCTGATGGTGGCGCCAAACCCCTGGGGCATCACCCCGTGCACGTTGTTCATCCAGAACCAGAGCGCCGTCTTAAAGGCGATCACGGGGTCCTGCGCCACGGTGTCCGGGTTCCCGAGCCCGTCGAAGCCGATGTCCCTTCCGGCAGGCCCGTAGTTGTAGTTCCACGAGATCTGCAGCGGGCCGCGTCCGTAGTACTTCTGCCCCGCGGCGCACGGCCACTGTGTGTTGCTCGAGTCACAGTAGTCGTTGTTCTTGTTGATCTCGCTGATGTAGCAGAAATCTGTCGGCAAATTATGTTCCAAATTGATTAGCATGAGATACGCAGTCATACATTATATATACACATCATCCTGTTGAAGAAAGATCACACGCGATTCAATTCAATCAAACTTACGTCCGGTCTCGTGCGTGACGTGGGCGAAGAAGGCGGCGATCTCGCGCTTGCCGTCGTCCTCCGAGCCGCCTTGGGCGAAGCCGGAGTAGGCATTGGCAGCGCTCAGGAACGCGTCGCGCGCGAGTAGAAGTTGCTGCCCTCGCACCCACCTCCGGCCTGGGACTTGATGCCGTTGAAGAAGGCGTCGGTGACGACGTTAGCCACGTTCGCGCCACTGCCGCCGCTGCTGCTCGGCGGGCTGCCGCCGCTGCTGCCGCGGCACGGGCCCGACTGGCACCCGTCGCCGCAGTAGGCGTCGGTCGTGCCGCAGTAGCCGAACTTGCTGCAGCAGTAGCCCTGCTGGCAGCCGCAGTTCTGCGCGGCGGCCGGACCGACGGCAGCGCAGAGCAGCGCTAGCAGCCCGAGAGCCAAAACCGTCGGGATCGCCGGCAAGTTTGCCATGCCCATTATTCTCTGATGATCAGTGCGTCAGCTCCGGACGGAAATGCTCGTGCAGTTTGCGCTGTGAGCGTGTGAGATGATTTGAGATGGCATGCATGCTGCTGGTGTCGCGTCGCCTTATATAGGGCTCGTCAGGCGTACTTCTAGAGACGCATCGCGTTATTGGACGTTTACTTTTGGCACCTCAGTCACTTCGGCAACATGCTGGCTGATAATTTGGACACGGTCGTCGCCGCACACTTTATTTAATTATTAATTAATCGGCGGAAATACGATCCTTTCTGGCCGTTTTCCGCGCGTACAAAGACGACTGCCGTCATCCTGCCCTAGCAGGCACTGGCACTAAGCCGCCGTATATCAGTACGTGGAGACCTTGCGTGTCCACAACGTAACAGAAACGGTCAGCCCAGGAAACTATTTGACTCCGTGATCGATGCCGATGATAGCGGCCTTAATTTGTACTTATATTTTCTTTTCTTATTTTGTTGGACTAGATCTTGGGTCATTTTCGTTGAACAGGAATCGCACACTTTGGGCCATGTGCGAGCATCTCCAACAAATCCCTAAATCAACTTGATATTCTTATAAAATTGACAAAAAAAACAAAAAAACCCTCTCCAACAACTTGGTAAATCAACTTGCTAAATTTCTCAAGTCGCTATCCAGAGGCCTCTACTGCCGAGATTTGCCAAGTTGCTATCAAGTTGCTATCCCCTCTACGGCAAATCCTCGGCGGAGCCGAGCAAATCCGTCATGGATCGGCCGCCGCATCTCGTCATCGACCTCAACGAGGCGCCGTCACCGCCGCGGGCGACACCCCCCCGGCGCGAGGCCGTCGCCGCTGCGGGGAGTTGGCCCTGCCCGTCAGCTCCCGCTTCCCCGGCCTCCTCCTCATGACTTTCTCCCCTGCTTTGCCGCCACGCCCGAGCTCGGCGCACCGCCACAGTTCCACGGGCCGCGTAATCGGCGGCACCGGTCCATCACGAGGGAGAGCTAGGGCAACCGGAGGGTGCGCTGGGACCGCTATGGCTCCGACGCCTTCGTCACGCCACCGCGTGTCATCGGGCGGTCGGCCGAGAAGCGACCGTCGCCTCCTCTGCTACGCTTTCGGACGGAAGGCGAGAAGAAGAGGATTGGTGCACAATTTTATTACACTTTCCGGACCTCTGTGCAAAACTCTAGGGACTCATATGATCAGATTTTTTGATTTTAGCAAGTTGGAATAGCAAATTGTTGGAGAGAGTTTTTTTTTACTTGCCAAATGAAATAGCAACTTGCTAAATCACATAATTTAGCAAGTCAATTATTCTAAGTTGTTGGAGATGGTCGCAAGATTTATTTGATTCTGACTTTTCGAAGAGATCGGAGTCAGTGAAACTTAGGGCACCTTCGGAGTCAGTGAAACTTAGGGTACATTTGGTTGCTTATATTTCCCTTGGCCTGCTGGCCCGTGTGAGATGCAAGTGTTGTCTGTTTGGTTCGCTTGTTTATCTAGTTGGGTGGCATGCAATCATCCTCTGCTGGTCTAGCTCCTGAGAAACGAAAACGAAATCTGTTTCTCGGCAGCCTGGCTCGCGTGAGAAGCGCAGCGCTGGGGCAGAGCCGAAAAACACTTGTGTGCTTGCGTACGATCCTAGCAACCAAACATGTGTTGCGTATGGCCAGTCTCTGATGGTCCGGATATCCAAACGAACAGGCACTGCAGACTGCACCACCGTGGCCTGCCCCCTGTGGGCCTGTGTCCCATATGCGAGCCAAGCCGTGCTGAGAAACAAACCAAACGCACCATAACTTCACTGTAGCGCCTAGTTCATTTTTATGAGAAATATAGCTCCTTTTTACAGTGTAAAATATTCTCTAGAAGCTGAAGCTGCTTTGTGAGAAAAAGACCTCCCAAACGAGGCCAGATGTAATGAGCTCCATGATCCAGAACTCACTGGAAGTAGGGATGGCAATAATTCTACGTAAGATATTAAGCTCAGCAGGTGTAGTACAAAATTTTATTTGAGCGTGAACACATTATGCCCAAAATTTGACTCGTTACTGCTATAGATTTAACATATACAATTTTTTTTTTCACAAGTGGGTTCGTACCCGTATTTCATTAAGGAGAAGAGAGTGATACAAAGATTACACAGGACTCACGAGTAATCCTTGGATTACCTGTGAAACAACACAGACATAAACAACAGCAAGAAAATGAGGGGGAGGAGGGGGGACCTCCACCACAAACCCAAACCAGATACGCCTGCAAAGAAAAATACATCTGCGCAAGGCCGTCAACATAACCTAGTGACACGGCAGCAAAGCATCCGCCTAAGCAAGAGACACGGCGGCAAAGTATCCGCACGAGCAAGACGCGGCAAAGTATCCGCAAAGGGATAGGTCCGACACACCCTCAGCAGCCAGCATGAGGGGGCCACCCAAAGCGACATCGGCGGCAAAGTATCCGGCCGAGCAGCGAAGACGGCAAAGTATCTGTCGTAGAAGAAACGACAGCTGCAACACCAAACAGGCTGGGCAGACCAATGCTAAGACGTGCATGAAGCACGCGCAGGCATAGCAAGGAAGGAGCAATTCCAGCGAGAGTAACGGGAGATTGCTGCAGTAGTGCTCCAACGATGCCTTCAGGAAGGACCATGACATCCGTAGACGCCAACAACGCTGGAAGAAGCACACGAGGTCTTTTGACCGCCTCGAGGAACAGGAGCTTCAATGACGCCTCCAAGAAGAAAAATGCCACCGGACATAGCACCGTCGTTGGCTCGAAGAAACGGGGCAAGGTTTTCACCCAGCTGCTGAACCAAAGGGGAGGCAGGCTAGCTGTGGCAGTAATCTCCACGCCCCCGAGAGACAGCAAGAAGCCCAATGGCCACCTATCTAGCAGGAAGGTCGCGGCCCCCTGATTGGCAGGGAGAGAGCACCGCCAGAAGACCAGCACCACTCGGTACCAAAGGACGGCCGGCCGGGCGCCCACTGGCAAAGACACCGGGCGGCGGCGCCGACGCTGCCACCGCCACGATGCTCGGTGAGGCCACGCCGGCAGAGGACGCAGCCATGGACGAGCGCGACATTGAGCCCCGTCGGTCGCCGCCGCAGGCACATCCGCCGCTCCGAGAATGCGTGAAGCGCCAGCTCCGCAGATCCGGCGAGGGGGAACCCGGATCCGACCTCGGGGAGCCCGGATCTTACCAGCCGGCTGGCCGTCACCGGAGAAGCACCAGGTAGGGGCATGGTGGAGGAGGACTGGGGGGGGAGAGGGAGGTGGTGTGCTGCGATAGGACCTTTTCCGGTCCGGCTTGCCGCCGACGGAGGGCAGCGACGGCGGCCGGAGGGAAGCTGGCGAGGGGGCGGCCCTAGTGGCTCCGACGGGTTCGCCTCTGAGTCGCCCTTGAGTACCAACCATTAAACATATACAATCCCCCACCAGTTCATCACTATGATCAGGTGCCATGGAACTGACAAAGATTCTACTTCACCATCGAATCGTAAGCCTAGGATTGATATCCTATTGACTCTAGCCACCGCTCTTTCTCTATTATATTATAGCCATTTTTCACCAAAATAGTCATGGAGGGGCTTGATTTTTAAGATGGGCATATATATATAACTCCTTGCTTTAAGGTGGGTAACTATTGTATTTGTTGTTCGTTTTGTTGGTTACTACGTATATCTATTCTAATCTCATACTTGTTCTTTCTCCATTTCAGAGAGCATTTTTCATAGAACTATTCATGAAGTCATCTGAATTTTGATGAATCCATTTGGTACCGGTAGTTTAAGGTTAGTACTGGACCGATTTAATATGTAGCTAGTTTGTTTTCTTAGATTCTGTTTGTTTTTCTAGTGACTGTGATAGTTTAGTTGGTTCCTTCAGTTCCTCATTTTAGAATTTTTCATGATGGCAGCCAATTTTTTGTCTTCAGTTCCTCATTTTAGAATTTTTCATGATGGCAGCCAATTTTTTTGTGAGCCTATGCAGCAACGATACTTTGAAGCTATTAGCTACATTCCTTTCAATTTTAGAATAGTTTGGTTGGTTCCTTAGTAAATGTGGTGGTTTAATTGGAGGTTAACTTTCATAAAATGAGGTTATCGACACATTTAAATATGTATTTGCTTTCGCATCTCTTTATATATCGTTATACACTGTTTCAGCAACTTACGGTCCATCATTGTATATCTATATATCGACCCTTGCTATGTATTATTGATAGTGGCCTCGTTAATCTAATTATCTATATAGTAGATATATTATTCAACTGTCTGACGCCTATTATATAAAAAATAAAGTGACATACTATCTGTCACACGCCTAACCCAGGCGGAGACTGCCATCGACGTCAACAGACCAGAAGAGGCCCGGGAAGTGGGCGTCCATGCCCTTGGTGGGCCCCACGACCTACTAAAGCGGTGTTGTATTAGAATACTTGATCATCTACATATAGATACAGGAATGCTATATAACAATCGAGTGTTTCTGTGTTTGTTGGCACTCGAATTTGTCTGCCGTCCGATGCGAATCGTGCGTTGTCTGCGGTCTCCTTGCACTCTGCCTCTGACATCAGGGCCACGTCCATTACTGTTTCAATTTTTTGTCCGTTTCCTCTCGTCTCATTCCCCGCAGCCCGCACTCGCTTCTCCCCCGTGGCGCTCTGCCCCGCCGCGACGGTCGCCCGAGGCGATTTCGGCGGCGATGGCTCGATTGCGCCGTCGAGCTCGCGATTCCCCGTCGGGGAGTGCTGCCGCAGGTGGGTCCTCCTTCTCATCTTGTTGATTTCGTTGATCTGTACCGGTTGGTTGGAGATTTTGGTTGTGAGGAGGGAGGAGACGGTGAGTTCATGGCATGCAGCAGAGGCAGAGGATGTCGCGGTGGGTGGTGAGGGGCGAGGGGCGAGGTGTAGGTACTGTTTTCGATGGATTTTGGATGCGGTGGCGAGGTGGATGTTGTTCCAGCGCCTCAGCGCGACGCTGTGCGGCAGCTCCGGCAGGGACACGATGGCGTCGGCGTCGATGTCGTCCTCTGAGGACTATGTCTTGACCTTTCTGTCCTTCCGTGGTTGCTGGCTTCTGCTGCTGCTACTCTCCTCTCTCTCTGTTTGTCTCTCTCTTCTCTGGCTGCTCTCTCTCTCTTTGTGTGTATCTGTCTCCCTGAGATCTACATTCGGGATCAACGTTTGTTGCTTGATCTAATTTGTTTGCGCTTCCTAATCTGCACCGGTGATGATGCCATGTGAGGTTGAGGAGTATGCCTCCAGAACAAGCAGTCTATGGGAATGAAAGCAAGCATATAGTGATGTAGGGAGGAGCGAAGGAGAGAGAGGAACCTTGTCATTGCAATTTCTATTTGATTTTCTAGTTCATTCATTATCTATTTACTTGCAAGCTGTTTAATATTGTTTATTTCAATATTTAATATTGAGCGGTTGTTGAAATCACACATACCATTTGTTATACTATATGATTTTTTTATTACAAACAAACCATTGTTATTTCTGGTATTCCCTATTGCAATATGAAACTATAATGGAATTGTGATTCCTTTTTAATCCAGTATTTCTAATTCATTTTTTTCAATTACAGCTAGTGCTTGTAGGTGTGCTCTGAATGTGTTACTACTGTATGGAACTGCTAGTGTTTTTTTCAGTTTTAGCTAGTGATTGAAGTTAGAACACCTAGCCACAGTTCATTTATAGCTAGTGACTGAAGTTAGAACACCTAGCCACAATTCCTTCTATCTTGCAAGGTTTTATCATTTAGCAAGCTTGTTTCTGAATTTTTTAGTAGTGCATATTTTTGTTTCTGCAGTGTATCAAAATTTTTTGATCTGGACAAAATGAGGTCCGAGAAGTTAAGTAGATAGGTTGCTGTTTTCTGCTACTGCCAATGTGGTGCATGGTTGCCTTTTTTTTGCTTTATTATATTTTCTGTTTCTCTGTCTTGCCTAAACTGCTACAGTAAATAGTGAACATACCAGTTTTTGGTGTGATTTCATTCTCAATTTGAACTAGTTTTGCAATAATTGAGCACTGGATTTTTTTCATTATTAAGCTGGCAGGCATGATCGAAGAGTTCAGTTCTGTTGATTTTTCTGAATTCCCTAGCGCATCTTAATGTTGAATTGTATGTGGTCTAAAATTGACGCTCCTTCAGTCTTGTGGTTTGAGTACAGCAATGGTTTCCATTAGTCCACAGGACTGGTAGCTATGGCCTATGGATATGATAGCTATGTTCTTGGTTTATAGGCATGGGGGTACTAGGTTTGTGATTGCATTATGCATGATGAGATAGGCTTTAATCTTGATGTTCTGTAGGAGCTAGTGCATTTGTATTTGTCTTGATTCCTGAAACCTAATCTGTACTTGAGTAGTATCTCATTTATTTTCCTGAATTGTATTTATCTTGATTCATGATTCATTTGTGCTATCTTTAGTTATCTGAAATTTATTTTCTAAAATTTTGAAGAACACTACTTACCTGCAGTTCAGGTTATCTCAGGGCAGATTAGGAGGGAAATCTGTACCATGAAGTTAATATCATTGCAATTGCTTCCTCTGTCATCTGACCTTATTCTTTTCTTATCAATGAAAATGTATATACCATGCCAGCTACTTTTCTAGCCTAAAATTACATGTACAGACTTTTAACTACAGTTCCCTGCTTATGACAATATATAAACTGCAGTTCATTGTTGACAAGGCTGAGAGGAGTGATTCCTGACATCGGTCAGCAAAAGTCAGTTCTCAATGTTGTATTGGGTGCTCGGACCCAATACATTGTTTCTTATATTTTTAAATGTTTTTTTGACTAAAATTAAGTCTGGTCTTGTAGGCGCACAAAATGGAAATCATATGTGCTTTTTTTTCAGAGATTTTATTTCCTTTTGTAAGTTTCCTTTTGGCTTTAGTTTCATGGATGTTTGATCCGCTAGCTTCAATATTGGCAACAAAATACCTTCATTTCTAGGGATCTTGCGCTTACTACATTGAAAATCTTTACATTTGTGTTTTAATTTATTGAGTAGCCTGTCAACCTGCAAGAAAAAGGCAAATTTCAGTCTAAGTTTCAGTTGAGGTGTAGTAGAATAATTTCAGTGTAATTCCTTGTTTAGATTCACCTACTTTCGCAAATTTTTGCACTCTCTCTCCATCAATTTTTACCCGCATGCATGGAGCATTAATTGTAAGTACAAAAATAACTAATTGCACAGTTTGGTTGTAGATCACGAGATGAATCTTTTAAGCCTAGTTAATCCACGATTGGACAATATTTTTCAATATAAATGAAAGTGCTACAGTTGTTCAGATTGCAAAAAGTTGCAATATGAACAAGGCCGTAGTAGAATCTATTTTTAGTTGTAGTTTTGTTCAAGTTCTGGTTAAGTTCAGTTGTAGTTTCCTTTTAGCTTCAGTTGTTATATTGGGGCTGTTGCACTGAATATTTGTTTATATAGTTTTCATATTAGTTTAGAACATTATTTTTCCCTACAATACAATTTAACTTTTTATTCATGTTACCTAACTGAACCTTTGATTTGTCATGCCTTTTGTAACAGAGAAGAGGCAGTCTGGGGCTGCTAACCGGATCAGAGAGAATACGTGTACAGAATTACAGTAAGTTCTACCCTCCTGTATGCCCTTTTTTGTTTGTGATGATTTACTCCAAATCCAATAGGTTGCTGTAGATGCTCTTAACATGTAGCAGGATTTTAGGATTTGGAGGATTTGTAACAGAATGCCTGGTTAGTGATCAATTAGATAGGTTATGGAATATGAAGTACATTTTGTAATTAGATAGTTCACTAGCTTTTAATTAGTATATACTGTACAATAAATATGTGTGTGTAGGAGTTCATGTTTATTAGCATATTAAAAGTTTGTGTTAGTGCTCTATTTTTTTTCTTATTTTAGTACCACCTATCATTGAATTGGAAGTGCAAGAGATCTGAACTAGTCTGATTTTGTTTTCCTAGTTCATTTATGCTATATTTCAAACTCTTGCTACTCGATCCACTATTGGTACATATATATATCTATGGTTCAGTTAGTTGTTGTCTTATATTTCAGTGTGGAGTTGTTTTCACTAATAAAAAGTGAGTTTGTGTTATTAACTAGATATATATCAAAAAATATTAGAGAATGTATTATCAGATTGTAATAGATTCTTGTGATCTGACTATTAAGATGATCTTGATATACCAATAACTATAAGATGACCGTGCTTAGATTTGTAGCTCAGTAACCATATTTGTCAAGAGTTTATAATTCTTTGACACACACACACATGCACTAACTAAAATCTGCATGAATTGAACAGAACAGACACATTCAAAAATGCTTGTGAAATAAGTCTAAATTGCATTATCAGGAAATACTAGTTGCACTATTTCAAATGTGCAATTTGTTTTTTTGGAATTCTATAATTGTGTTCCCTGTAATTTTGATTCCTAAATTTGTTTTCAGCAAATACTAGCAGTTTTGGATTACATGTTCATGAGGAAATTGGCTTATGAAATAAGCAACCCCAAAGCAGGATCTGCTTGCATAGATTAGATTTGTCCTATTTGCAGCTTATCATTGTCCCTACAACTTTTCTATTAGTACTTAGAGAATTCTTGTTTCTCGGGGAATCCTTTTCTGTGTTTGTTATGCTCCTCTGTCTATGTCTTTGATTGTCTTTGGTATTAGATAAAATTTTTGTAAATTGCCCTTCTATAGAAAAAAATTGTCTATTGTAATCTGTGAATGTGCTGGTATTAGTCTATTGTCTTATTTGTTTTTTGTCGAGTTGATTATATATTTGTTATTATGTCAGAGTTGCATAAATTTTGTTTCCTGTCCTTCCTTAAAAAAATGTCAATTTATATATTGTCCTATATTGTTTCCTGTTCTTCCTTAGAAAAATAAATTGTCAATTTGTCTATTGTCCTATATTGTTTCCTGTCCTTCCTTAGAAAAAAATTGTCAATTTATCTATTGTCCTATATTGTTTCCTCTCCTTCTTTAGAAAAAAAAATTGTCAATTTGTCTATTGTCCTATATTATTTCCTGTCCTTCCTTAGAAAAAAAATTATCAATTTGTCTATTATCCTATATTGTTTCCTGTCCTTCCTTAGAAAAAAAATTGTCAATTTGAATTGTCAATTTGTCTATTGTCCTATGTACTGCATTGCGAAAAAAGTATCAAATTTACAATGATTGTTCTAAATTCTATCACCTCATGCTCTGTACTGCATTGCGAAAAAATTTAGCATTGTCCATTTTTGCACATGCATGCATGGTTGGATTCCAACCTTGGATTGCACCAGGAGAGTAAACTACAGCTATTGCCTGAATCTACAATCGTCCTCCACAGTAGTATACAATACCTATGTACTAATTGCACATGGTAAACACCATAATTGCAAAAGTTAAATTGTACAATTTCCTACTCAGAAATGTGCAATCTAAAAATGGGTATGGCATTAGGATAAAGTTGATTAAAAGTTTGATTTATGTATTTTTGTAGGATTATTTCTAGCTTTTATCCCATATCACAACCCCTCAATTGCCTAACTTGCTCCTTGGGGATAGTGAGCAACTAGGGGCCATGTCCCTGCTGTCATCTTTGCCATGTTCAATGTGTGTTATAGCTTTTTGAGAACACATTCCATGTATCTAGGTTGTCCCTACCCATCTGCTCTGTTAATTTATTCTCCGTTCCTTTAGATCACATCGCAATTCTCAATCTGTTTACCCATCTGCTAATTTACTGGTAATTTGGATCTGCTCCTTGTGCATTGTGAGAGCAGCCAGCCACTGTTGGAGCAAGCACAAGCAGCAAGACATCTTTTCTATCCTAAATTTGTTAGTAAGTCTCATAATTCCAGGGATCTACATTCTCCTACTCATTCATCTGATTTGCTAATCTGTATTTTGTTTCTACTCTAGACAAATTGGTTTACCAGAAGACCCAGAAAGTTGGAGATTGGTGTACTTACCTAAGGTGTCAATCTGATTCTAATCTCTGCTTCAATCTCCGATTTTCGTCATTCCAATCTGTGATTCTAGACAAATTGGTTTACCAGAAGAGCAGAGCAGTAGCTTCCCTCACGCAGAGGCACATCTACATTTTGTCCATTGCTTCTTTTCCAAATCCATATTTTACTCTGTTATGGACTTGTGATATTGCGTTTGTCTCATGGCTGGTTCATGTTAGTTGTAGGATGAAGCATTGATCTGTGGGTAGGTTAAATTGAGTTTTGTTGGCTACCAAGAATTAAGTGTGACAATGCTAGAAAACACTCAGATTCCTAAAGACCACATAATTTGGGTGTTCTATTGGTTCCCAACAACCGAGTGCTGGTTGGGCTAAAAACACGTAAATATGCACAAGGACAGAATCGAGTGTTTTTTATGCCAAAAACAATTGAGTGCTAGTTGCCTGTGAAACACTCAGATGTAGAATAGACAGACTCTATAGATAGGATCAAGTGACACTAATTAACAGGATCCAATCTACATAGTAGTACGAACTGCTTTATTATTTATGTATATATAGAGTTTGCAACCCAAGTACATATACTTATTGAGCCAAGCACGCATGTATGAACCCAACACTTCTAATAAGTTCTAGCAGGTGAGGTTGTTCCCGGGGTCAACGCCAAACTGTTGGCAGTACTGCTTGTAATAGCCCACCCGTGCGTTCATTTGGTTCGGGTTGTTTCCGTTGCACTCGAGGGCGCCGTTGATGGCCCTAATGGTGGCACCGAACCCCTGTGGCATCACCTTGTGCACGTTGTTCATCCAGAACCAAAGCGCCGTCTTGAACGCGACCACGGGGTCCTGCGCCACCTTGTCCGGGTTTCCGAGCCCGTCGAAGCCAATGTCCCTTCCGGCAGGCCCGTAGTTGTAGTTCCACGAGATCTGCAGCGGGCCACGCCCGTAGTATTTCTTCCCCGGGGCGCACGGCCACTGTGTGTTGCCCGAGTCACAGTAGGCGTTGTTCTTGTTGATCTCGCTGATGTAGCAGAAATCTGTCGAGATCAGACCATGCAAATTATGTTCCATATTGACCAGCATGGTATATATGCAACCATACATCCCGTGGAAGAAATATTACACTGCAATTAGTGGAGGTTCAGGTTCAATCAACTTACGTCCGGTCTCGTGCGTGACGTGAGCGAAGAATGCGGCGATCTCGCGCTTGCCATCGGCCTCTGAACCGCCGTGGGCGAAGCCGGAGTATGAATTGGCGGCGTTCAGAAATGCGCCTCGAGAGTAGAAGTTGCTGCCCTCGCACCCACCTCCGGCCTGGGACTTGATGCCGTTGAAGAACGCGTCGGTGACGACGTTACCCACGTTCGCGCCGCCGCCGCCGCCGCCGCCACCCCCTATGCACGGGCCGGACTGGCACCCGGGGCCACAGTAATCGTTGGACTGGCCGCAGTAGCCATACTTGCTGCAGCAGAAGTTTGGCTGGCAGCCGCAGTTCTGTGCGGCGGCCGGAGCCGGACCGACAGCGCAGAGGAGCGCTAGCCCGAGAGCCAGAACCGTTAGTGCCATGCTTCGTTGGCATGCTGGTGTTGCCTTATATAGAGGTCAGAGCGCGGGCATCGCAACTTCTAACGCATGGCATGGGAAATGGAGTACTTTGGCACACCTCAGTGGACCAACGTGCACCACTGCTGCACTTAAGGCACCATCACTATCTCTCTCTGGATTTTTTTTGCGACCGTGTTAGTAACTTCATATATGAATAACCTCCAATAAAAACGTCACATTATGCTAGAGTTTATGCCTATGCATGAGACCAAGGTTTTAAATAGTTGGCTAAACTATTTAGGTTCTGTTTGGATCCCATGAACTAGTAACTAGTTAACTAATAATTAGTCCATAAGGATCAAAACAGATAAACTAGTGGATGAACTAATAACCAATCTAAGACCTAACTAGTTACTAGTTCACTAGTCCATAAAATCTAACTATTTGAACTAGTTGTTAGTCCATTATATCTAAACAGGCCCTTAGTGATGTCATTCTACAAAAATTATTGCATCTAGTTGTTTTGTAGAAAACATAAAAATTATTAACAAATTTTGCATATGAATACAGAACTAAGAAAAATTTATAAACACAAATACTCAGTATATGTCTAGAGAGATCTTTTTTTCTATACGGGAGACCCCATTTCCATTATCGCTGTCTAGAGAGATCTATGAAACAATATGTTGAGAGCTACTCATAAGTCAACAATGAAGCTGCCCATAAAGGGCGTATTTGCTTGAAGCTTAGGTAAGGATTGCCTGGCTTACCAGACATCCAATTTTGGTCACCTAGGGTGTAGATCGATGTCTTGGTATCAGTCTGTGTGAGGGCAAAAAGCAAGGCAGTCACTCTGCAACGCAGATTTTGGATACGATCACCGCACACTTTATTTAATGGAAATTTTGCTCTGCGACAATAAACAAAAAGGCACGCAAACGTCGAAATTTGCTAGGTAACATTACGCAATCACGGTCATTTTTTAGACACCGCAAAGATTATTTTATTGTTTTTCTTAAATCTGAGAAGAGAGAAGGTGAAATATCTTTTTTGACCTTGTATTTGTCCTCTTGCTCCTGATGCTTGCTTCTCAAATGAACCTCTTTCTCAAAATTACCCTTTATTTAATGATTTCTTGGCAGAAATGCGTTCCTTTCTGGACGTTTTTCGCGCCTACAAAGAACACTGCCTTCGCATCTACAAAGACCACTGCCGTCATCCTACCGCAGCAGGCACTGCCACACCCAGTGCCACTGGCCGCAGGATACCAGTGGAGACTTGCGTTTCCACAACGTAACAGAAACGGTCAGGCCAGGAAGGATCTCCATGATCGCTGCCGATGAGAGCGGCCTCATCATGGACTCTTGGGTCATTTTCGTTGAACATGGAATGCATACTTTGGGCCTTGACCTAAGTAAAGATGTATTGGGCTCACTGGAAGGTAAGGATGACAATTCATTCCAAGACATTGCACTCAACACAGGTGCAGGCAAGTAATTTGGGTTTGTTCGTTTGGATACACCTTGATATCCACTGTAGTCCATATGTGTTGGAGTGAACTGGGTGGATATTAAGTTAGTTTTCAAACTTTGTGACATGAGTTTAAACTCTGACGCGAGTATTATTTTAAACAGATAATCTTAAAACTGTGGATTTCACTACAGCCAACTGTGTGGCGTATGCTCGTCGAGCCAAGCACGCATGCATGAACCCAACACCATTTCTGTTCTAGCAGGTGAGGTTGTTCCCAGGGTCGACACCGAACTGCTGGCAGTTGCTTGTAGTAGGCCACCCGCGCGTTCATTAGGTTGGGGTTGTTTCCGTTGCACTCGAGGGCGCCGTTAATGGCCTTGATGGTGGCACCGAATCCCTGCGGCATCACCTGGTGCACGTTGTTCATCCAGAACCAGAGCGCCGTCTTGAACGAAATCACGGGGTCCTGCGCCACCATGTCCGGGTTCGCCAGCCCGTCGAAGCCGATCTCCCTCCCGGCAGGACCGTAGTTGTAGTTCCACGAGATCTGCAGCGGGCCACGACCGTAGTACTTCTTTCCTGGGGCACAGGGCCATTGCATGTTGCTCGAGTTGCAGTAATTGTTGTTCTTGTTGATCTCGCTGATGTAGCAGAAATCTGTCAGTATAATAACAAGAGCCATCAGCATGATATGCAATCATAGCCATCAGCTCGAGTTGCAATCATATACATCACTGCAGTTAGGGGAGGTTAATTCTCCATATGATTATATGAACTTACGACCGGTCTCGTGCGTCACGTGCGCGAAGAAGGCGGCGATCTCGCGCTTGCCGTCGGCCTCCGATCCGGCATGGCCGAAGGCGGGGTACGAGCTGGCGGCACTCAGGAACGCCCTCGCACCCGCTCCCGGCCTGGGACTTGATGCCGTCGAAAAATGCGTCGGTGACGACGCCACTTACGTTCGCGCCGCCACCGCCGCTACCGCCGGCCCCCGTCCCCGTGCACGGGCCGGCTTGGCACGTGTTGCCGTTGCAGTAGTCGAAGGTCGTGCCGCAGTAACCGAACTTGCTGCAGCAGTAGCCCGGCGGGCAACTGCAGTTCTGCGCGGTGGCCGGACCTGCGGCGGCGCAGAGGAGCGCTAGACCGAGAGCCAGAACCGTCAGCATCGTCGGCGAGTTTCCCATACTGATGTGATCAGTGTGTGTCAGGGTTGAGAGGTGATTGGAGAGAGGGCATGCCTGCCAGTGCCAGGGTTACCTAGCTTTTATAATTTATTTATCAGCTGTCCTCATGGGCTCATGGGCCCATCTTCTCGATGCATGGCGCTTCCACGTGTAGGAGTACGCACTTGTAACTTGTGTCACCTTCTGTCGACCAACACGTACGTACGTATACGTAGCAGCGTTGCCCTTTCTGGTCGTTTTTCGCGTCTACGAAGACGATTGGTGTCATCCTGCATTCCTGCTGCCGAAGCGGGCACTGGCCGCCGTATATTGTTGCTCAGTTCAAAGCATCACGCATGTGCGAACTTGGCGGTGACTTGCGTGTTTCCACAATCTAACAGAAACGGTCATGCTAGGAAGACTTCCAAGATCGCTGCCGCCTCCCGGTGATAGCGGCCTAGTTTGGACTTTGTACTTCTCTTTTCTTACCTTGGACTTCTTGTGTCATTGACGTTGAGAGCAGGCCTGGTTGAGAGAGAAGCTGCTCCATGGATTTTCCTAAAAAACCAAAAACAAAAACAAAAACAAAAAACAGCTCCATGGACCTTATGCTAATTAAAGATGTATAGTGGGCTCCGTGGGTGGTTAAGTCTTAAGAAGGCTTGTCTGTAACGGGTCATTCTAGCCCAGGAATTTGCTGTCCCTGAATCCACCTACATTTTTTGTTGGGCCAGGTTTACCTGCATCTAAAGAGTCAGCAAAAACCTTTTAAAAAACCAAAGAGTCAGCATTAGAGTCTGTTTGGTAAAGACCCCATCACCAGTACAAAAAGTGAATCTAAATATAGAATTCACCTAGATGACTTAATCTACCGTGGAGCAGCTCCACCATTTTCATAGTGGATCTAAGATTCACCAATAGAACAGCTCCACCTCCCTTTCTATCTCACTGGCAGCCTAGGCCCACGTGTGAGGAAAATATAGCATAGACTCTTCTTCCTCTGAGGGCCTGCCAGGCCAAAAAAAAAAAGGCGCAGGCTAGCTCCTACACTGTTTTTTTATATCCTTCCTGCTGCGTGTGTTACACTGTTTTTTTATATCCTTCCTGCTGCGTGTGTTACACTGTTTTTTTATATCCTTAGCTAAACTTTAAAAAGTTTGGAACAAGTAATTGCTTTGATTAGCCGTTGCTACCACTGGCCTACTTGTCCGTTGTCACTGCACTACACCCCTTCCCGCGGTTACTGGTGCGCCTGTGTTTTCTTTGTGCTGGTGCTCCAGTCCAGGGCTTGGGCTCTTGAGACAAACTGGGAATATTGTGTGAATATTTAATTGACATTTTTCTGAAACAGAAGAATCCATCCCAAATCCTGGAAGGCAGACGAGATTGTGACAGCTACTAAAGTGCTGCCACTGCTGCAAATCGATTCCAAGTCCACGATCATGTGAGCCCACAACCTGATCAAGCACCCTGGCCGAAAAGAAAACGCCCGATCAAATCGAGCAAACAGTACACTCTGGCGCGAATCTTGAGCCGACAGGAGCAATTAAGCACCGCACCTTCTCCCCCGTAGGCCGTCGTCACCGAGAGCGCAAAAAACTAATCGCCGACGAAGACCGATAGATCTCTCCGCCGCGGCCATCGGCGCGCGCGCGCGCTCCGCCTCCGCCACGTACCCCGAACGCGGAACGCCCGGCCAATCGGGGGAACAGCCTGCAGAGGAAGGAATCCTTCGATCGGGTTCCAATTCCAACGGCCAGGCAGGCAGGCAAGCCGCAGGGCGCAGGCGCAGCAGCAGGGCCGCCACCGCCACATGAGCACACGCGGCCGAGAGGGTTACCACCACCCCAGATGCAGCCTGCCGCCGGCTGCCACATTCGAGTCAGCCATCCAGTCAGGGAGGGGCGTCCATGGCCTTTTCTCGTGCGCACGCAAGCGCCGACCCGCCGCGTTTCGCGGCACCCCATCGATCGGAGGGTTTACTCCGTTGCACGAGCCGCGGACGCCGGACGCGTGCGTGCAGATGCACAGGGCGCTGCGCACTCACCCAGCCACTCGCACTCGCCTATAAGTGGAACGGCACCGGTCCGGTTGAGGTCGTCTTGTCTTGGGTGAGCACCCGGTCGAGAGTTTACACTAGTACGTAGTTTCCAAGCTCCCTAATAGGTGTAGGAAATCAGAGCTGACGATCGCCTACGTTACGAGGGGATAGCCGGAGATGGCGATCGATAAGCTGGCCCTGCTGCTGCTGGTCGTCTGCGTCGCGGCACGGGCTGTCTCGGCCGTCGGCGATGGTGAGAGCCCCTGAACTGGAGCTGACGCATTATTACTTGTTCCTCGCCGCTGCATGACTAATCTGCACGTCAACGTAGCCGCATTGTTGTTGTTGTTGGCGGTGGCAAATCAACTGCCGAGATCTTGTAGCTGCGCTAGAGCACGAGGTCTCCTCTAGTTGTCATATCCTCTAGCTAACCCAGGCTAAGATGTGGTTAGCTGTTCCATCATTGTTGCTGATGATATTGTCACTGATCTTTTAGGTTGTTTACTACAAGAGATAAGGCCTTCTGTGACCATTATCAAGCTTCTGTGACCATATGGATTGGTCATAGAAGGCTAGTCATAAAAAGACCTTATGTGGCCATCAAACTAGTCACTAAGACCTTTGTGACTATTTTTGTGATAATTTATGGCAGTTACAATGGTCATAGATAAAAAATAGTCACAAAAATGGTGTCGATAGTTACAGAAGATCTTTTATAACTAGCCTTCTATGACCGATTCATATGGTCACAGAGGCTTGATAATAGTCTGAGAAGGCCTCATCTATTAAGTCATTTAGTGCAAGTAGCAACATTACCCACACAAAATATGGTGCAACTAGTGTCGGTATATATAAACTAGAGAAGCATTTTCGTGGCCATTATATTGTTATGTGTGTATTAGAACTTAGAAGAAGGCTTCAGACATGACAAAAACTGCCTCTTCCTCAGGGAAAGAAATACAAATGTCTAGGTCTTGCAAGAATTTTCCTCGTGTTACATTGATATAATTCGGTTCAAGCGTGTTACATTGATATAATTCGGTTGAAGTGCTTAGTTACAAATGAGAAATGGGTTGTGCATGAAACCTTTTTTTTTCTTAAGCAGCAAACGCACGATAGACAAGAAAAAGTTGCACCATATATCGCATCCTTTGATAAATTAATAATATCTTCTTGCTTCGGTTCATGTGAGCTGAAGTGCCAGTTATTAAAAAAAACAAGTGTGTTGACTTGTCAGTTAGTGTTCCCAATGCAAAGAAATCAGGGTTCTGCTGTCTCACGTCACGTGCGTAGGAATATGTATGTCAGAGAAGCAGAACGTTCTGTTTGACTAGCACCAGTATTTTACAAACGCAGAATCTCATCATGCACGATCTGGTTCCCTCCCTCCTTATCTTTGTGCGGTCTGCAACGGTTTGTGATGGGATGGGATTTTGTTTGAGGTGATCACCACATGCACGCATCTATCCTGTTTGTGCCCATATGCTTGATGTTGTTGAATCATGCTTGGGACAATGCATGTTAACCTACTTGAAGTCATCATGAGCAACATGTATAGTATAATCAGCATATGAATCACAAACTGTTTCATCGTAACCGTGTTTGTTACTCGATCGCGTAAGACTACTCCACGTTCTTCAATCTCTGATGAAAGACTCTGACTCAGCATGCCATGCCGGCCACCGTGCTACTACGCAGGTCCTCTGCTGAACGGCAATTTCGAGGACCCGCCGAACCAGTCCCAGATGAGCGGCTCGGTGCTGACTGGGGAGCACGCGATCCCCTACTGGAAGACGTCCGGACACATCGAGCTCATATGCCCCGATCAGAAGCAAGGGGACATGGTCCTGACGGTGCCGGATGGCGCGCACGCCTTGCGGCTGGGCAACGGCGCCTCCATCCAGCAGCAGATCAGCCTCACGCAGGGCAGATACTACTCCCTCACATTCAGCGCGTCGCGCACCTGCTCCCAGAACGAGATGCTCGCCGTCACGGCCGCCCCCGTGTCCGGTTCCCCGGTCCAGTCTGGCGAACTCGCCATCCAGACGGTGTACACCAGCTGCGGCTGGGACTCCTACTCCTGGGCCTTCAAGGCGGACTCCGGGCTCATGTCCATCACAGTCACCCACAACTGCGGCGAAGAGGAAGATCCCGCGTGCGGCCCCATCGTTGACAACTTTAACATCAAGACGCTCAATCAGCCTGAGGCCACTCCGGGTAAGATACGGTCCAACGATCGGCTGTGCTCTCTCACTCTCTTTTTTTTCCTTTGCGACTTACAACTCTCCCATGACATATCAACCGTTTTAGTTTATCAGCCAACTTATAAATCCTGCCAAATAGAGCTATCTTTTTTTTCTTCTCACATATACCTTCTATATACAGATAACATGCTGAAGAACGGGGACTTCGAGGAGGGCCCGTACATCCCGCCGAACGCACAGTCGGGAGTGTTGGTGCCGCCGATGGAGGAGGACATTGTCTCCTCGCTGCCTGGGTGGAAGATCATGTCGTACAAGAAGTCGGTCAAGTACATAGACTCGGCGCACTTCACGGTGCCGCGAGGCGCGCGCGTGCCGTGGAGCTGGTGTCCGGCGTGGAGACCGCGCTCCTGCAGGAGGTGTACACCACCATGGAAGGGAGCTGGTACAGGCTAGAGTTCTCGGTCGGGAGACGCCGCCAACGGCCGCGCGTCGCGCCGTCGTATGGCGATGGTTCCTCGCCCGGGATGAAGGTGAAGGCATATGCGGGGCCGAAGCGAAACCACCGTGGACATCGATTTCGGCGGCGCCGGCGGCTCCAAGCGCGGGAAGATCGAGTTCAAGGCGACGGGCGGGCCCCACCAGGATCGTGTTCTCCAGCTTGGGCTACCACACCAAGTCTGACAACAGCGGGACGCTCTGCGGGCCCGTCGTGGACGACGTCTCGCTCGTCCCCATACCGCAGCCGAACGCTCGCCGACTGCTTCTTTAGGAGTACACTGAGAGCGTGAGGGCGTGACTGTGTTGGTTTACTGGCCCATTTTTGGCCTACCTTTTGTGCTATACCACATTTTTTTTCGTGCTATACCACGTTTATTCGTGTTCCTTTATTTTTCTTGGTTCATTATTGTACGGTTATTTGAGGGAACAAAATGCATACACTGAATTAAGTTCTTTCCGTTAAAAAAATGGCCTAATAATTGACTAAAAATCAGTCGCTAAGGGCGTCCCAACAAGATTATTTGAGCCAACGATATGTTGACATCTTTCATTCTTCTTCAGTGCTACCTCAGTTGGCAACATCGTGGATCGATCCGCTAGGGATGCCCTAAGCAACCTACTATTCTTTTCTTTCTAGGCTCTGTAATGAGTTAGGTTTAGAATAGGTTGACTTTTCAAATAGATATCATTAGTAGAGAAAAGACTTTCGGCTTATCACTTTAGTGTTGGCTAGAATTGGAACCGGGATTAATGTGAGCATTAGTCTTGGATCTAATTCTTATCAGCGTCAGAGGACCTTTAGTCCCGGTTAATGTTATTATTCTGGACTAAAGTTAGACCATTTAGTCCTAGTTTGTGTCTCAAACCTAGACTAATGGTGTCTCCAAAGTGAATTTAAAAGAGAAACATTATCTTTCCTATGTTAGACATATGGTGAAGTTGAGATGGCAAGGTGCGTAGGGGCTAAAGTGAGAGGTCTTGAGTTTGAATCTCCATAATCGCGTCTTTTTTTACCCAATATACATCTTTAGTCTTAGATATAGGAACCGAAACTAAAAAGTCAAGACATTTAGTACCAATTCCGTAGTTCCCAGAACCGAAACTAAAGGGGCTTGAGAACCGAGACTTAATCCTGCTTATCTACTCATGTATATACACTAGCCAAGTGGGAATGAGTTTTTGTTTTCAATTGATTGTGTTGAATTTAATACAAAATTACTTTCAATCCTAGAGAACCTACTAGAGTGTGAATGTATTGGCGTCTACCCTATTACACTCTACACTTCATGGTTCTTAGCTATGCCATTCTTTCAGTGACTTCTTGGATTGGTGCCAAGTAGCAACCAACAAATCATCACACATCAAATATCTTTACTATAGAACATTCCTTATCCTTATCTAAACCTTACAAATTTTCTACCATATAAAGTACCAAGCTAGAAAGCTTCCGCACTTCATCATGAAAAGTTAACTTACATTTTCACCAAACCACTAAATTAGTCAAGGTTTTGCTCCAACATGCCATAGCCTCTCCTCCAACAAACATTAGGTTCTGTTGGGCTCCTTTATTCTAGGTATGAATGGATTGAACCCATAACTTGATGTTGGATATATATTGTATAGGTACATATGTCATTCGTCTGAGACTGGTTGAGTGTATTAAATCGTGCAGCCATTAGGTTAATTTGTTGTTAGATCCACATATTCAAGTAGAGGTGGTAGTTGGCACGATATAGCTTCTTATCAAATACATTTATGTCGATTTTGGTAAATTTTTTGTCTGGTGTTTGATGTGAGGCCTATATGTTGTTCTTGCCGTGCACATTGGCATATAATAACTTTATTTCACTTTGAATCATTTCAATAAATTTAAGTTAATTTCGCTAAAACTTTAAGGTGCGAACATGGGGCTTTTAGTTCTAGGGCTTGTTTTTGAATCACCAATGTCACGTTAATTGATATGAAGTAGACCTGAGGACAAAAAAAAGCCTTGGGCTTTTAGGCTTGAAAATTGTACGCACAAACATCATCAACCTTTGGGTTGGCTGGTGTTGGCTGCTAGGCTGCTAGTGCTTGCTGGCTGCTATGCTGATTGGTAAAGCCTAGATGAACAGCGCACAGCAGTTAGCAGCCAGCAACCAGCAGCCACTGCCGAACAGGTTGACGTATAACCATGCTGACAGTTTTTGGTCAGGGGTCTAAGTGGGTTGCCCACTACATTTTAGTGCAAAAATAACTCAACTAAATAAATAGGGCCAGGTTGAGACCCATTTTTTTTATTTGCATTTCATTGTCTAGATAGTCTTGATCCACTCTTAGTTGCATATTGAGTCAAGACTGGCCGGCTCGGGTTGGCAAAAATGCTCGCACAAGTAGCTTCATGTCACGTTAAATCATATAGAATAAGTTTCTATCAATTTTGTTAAAAGTTTAAGGTATGAACATGAGATCTTAGTTCTAGGCCGGTTATGTGGGTCTTACATGTTGATCATGCAATGCCAATTGGCTCAAAGTAGCTCCCTAATGTATTATAACAAATTTTAGCCAACCTTACAAATTTTCAATGTGTGAATGCCAAAATTTAGTTTCAGGATCTGGATTTTGACTTTGATTCACATATTTTATTTAAACGCAAATATATCTTTTTATATAAATTCATGAGTTCTAGTAGTTGATAGGTTGGATTGAGTTAAATTAAAAAATAATAAAATGTTAGGGTGGATAAAAAGTTAATTTACTGTGGGTTGAATTGGAGGGTAAGCTTTTTAAACCCATTTTTAGCAGGGCTAATCCTTCCGTTACCTGTGAGGCTGTGATTAGTTTCGGTACCGCATGAAGCGAACTCGAGGCTGGGAGCGCAAATAATAACTGGCGGCGCGCCGAGCACTCTGCACTTCGCCGGCTGGCCGGCGTCTTGGGATTACCCCGAGCTCTGGAATGGCCATAAATAACTCCGTGATTCTGGACGGCCATGTGAGAACGCGGCGTACCAAGCACGCCGTCCCCAGTCACCACCCGGCCCGGTTGAGGAGGTCGAGTCGAACGGCTATTCCTTTCCGACACCGCGCTTCAGGTGTCAGGACCGCCGACGACGATGCCTGCTGCTAACCACCTCCTTCGTGGAAGCTCCCGCGGATCCGGCGCACGTTTCGCTCTGTCGGCCTGATGAAGACGCGCCTTGGCCACTTGGCTGCCATGATTGGCGGTTCCAACGACGAGACAGAGCTATTCTCGACGCCGCACGTCCCTCTCTCTATAAGTACAAAACTGCAAAGTAGGCTGTGGCCATCGACACGAACCACTGTGTGTTCAAGTTCATAGGTATCTGAGTTGCATTCGAGAGTGTAGGTTGTTTCTTGAGTCGGAGAAGGAAGGTAGACGATGGGAAGGGGAAGCGAGACATTGCCAAACGCCCGTCGAGCTGCGCTGTTCTTGATCGTCTGCTTGGCGGCTCGAGCGGCTTCGGCAATCCAGGATGGTGAGAACTTGATAGCTGTGATCCCAGCTTTGTGATCTCGCTCTCTTTATGCCGTGAACTTAGATGTCTCTGACCAGAGCTTGATACTCACTCGTAAAGTCTTTAGCATTAGCTACATGATTTTGTATTCAGAGCAGCTATGAGCTCTAGAATAATGTTAGCTCTAACTTCTGGGGCTACGCGGTTCCCGCTGAATCAGGCCTGCTGCCGAACGGCAACTTCGAGGAGGCGCCGCCCAAGTCGCAGTGCAACGGCACGAGGGTGACGGGGCGCTACGCGATCCCGCACTGGGAGATCTCCGGCTTCGTGGAGTACATCGGGTCGGGGCAGAAGCAGGGTGACATGGTCCTGCCGGTGCCGGAGGGCGCCCACGCCGTGCGGCTCGGGAACGAGGCCTCCATCCAGCAGCGTCTCGCCGTGACGCCGGGCGCGCACTACTCCATCACCTTCAGCGCGGCGCGCACCTGCGCCCAGGACGAGCAGCTCAACGTGACGGTCGCCCCCGAGTCAGACATCCTCCCGATCCAGACGGTCTACACCAGCAGTGGCTGGGACTCCTACGCCTGGGCCTTCAAGGCCCCCGGCAACTCCGTGTCGCTGATCATCCACAACCCCGGTGTCGCTGAGGACCCAGCCTGCGGCCCCCTCATCGACTTGTTCGCCATTAAGACCCTGCCGACTCCTCAGAGCAGCAAGAGTAAGGATTCGTCTCTAGCTAACATCGAAGACCGCCATGATCACAAGCTCACGCTGACAAACGCAGCACGGCTCAATTGATTCTTGCAGATAACCTGCTGAAGAACGGGGACTTCGAGGAGGGCCCGTACATCTTCCCCAGCACGAAGGGGGGGTGCTGGTGCCGCCGATGGACGAGGACGACTACTCGCCGCTGTCCCCGTGGATGATCATGTCGTCCACCAAGTCGGTCAAGTACGTGGACGCGCCGCACCACGTCGTGCCGCACGGTGGCCGCGCCGTGGAGCTGGTGGCCGGCATGGAGGCAGCGCTGATGCAGAACGTGACCACCGTTCCCAGGCTGGCCTACAGGCTTCAGTTCTCGGTCGGGGACGCCGGCAACGGCTGCGTGGGTTCCATGGCTGTCCAGGCGTACGCCGCGAGCGGGAACGTGAAGGCGGCGTACCAGTCCGAGGGCAAGGGCGGCTACAAGCGCTTCGCGCTGGACTTCACGGCGACCGCGGACCAGACGCGGGTGGTGTTCGTCAGCATGGGCTACATCACCAAGGGCGACGGCACGCTCTGCGGACCCCTCATCGACGACGTCTCGCTAGTCTGCACGGGCAGCCATCCAGCCCGCCGCTTGCTTCTGTGATAGTATACTCCACTACTGACAGGTTTCATTATTCGTTGGTTAATTAATGTGTGAATGGCTGTGAGTGTGTGCTCGAACTCGGATGCTCATCGATCGGGCTTCATTAGCTGGGTAGATTCCACGGTCATCATATGTACTTGCATCTAGTACGTATGTTTTATTTTTCTTAGCCAAATGTACTTGCTTCGTTCGCGTTGCATAAACTATATATATGCTTCGACGAGTGTCCCTGGTCCATCATACTGTGTTATTAGTGGCTTACTGCTACAATCTTTATTAGTTCCACGGTCATGAAGAAGAAAAGGCAGACGTGGTACACGAGCGGCACTGCACGAGCCTAGCTCACAAGAAACGGATTCCATTCCTGTTTCCACGGAACTAGACTGAGAAGTGGCATGAGGGTGCACGCTTAGCAGCCAGGAAACAGGAACTTGACCCAAGTTCCTGTTCCCACGTTCCACGTTTCGAAAATGTTTTCGTTCTAGAAACACGAATGTTTCCGTTCCCACGTGTAAAATCACACTTCAAGTTCCCGTTTTCATTTCTGTTCCAAAGACGGGAACGTGAACATGGCTGCTAAAGGTGCACGTGCACCTAAGTGTAGAAGAGGAGAATTGAGCCAACAGAGAGAATTGTGTTGATCTCGAGTGTTTATACATATACAGATTACAGGCAGGAACTGCCATGTGCGGCGCGCTGCTGTGACGCGACGGCTTGGCGTTGTGGGCGGCGTCGTGGCTGGCAGAGCGCGGGCCAAGCCCGGGAAAACCTCTGGTACTGATTCAAACTACCGGTGTACACTTACACTCTATTACCCCCCAGCAAGTCGGAAGGGTCATCTCGTGGACACAAAGATTGTCACGGAAAGCTTCAAAAATGCGCTGGCGTCGTGAGGCCCTTGGTCATGATGTCCGCGTACTGCTCGTCCGTCGGCACGTGAAGAACGCGGAGCTCGCCGGCTTGAACGCGTTCCCGCACAAAGTGTATGTCGAGCTCGATGTGCCAGGCGCTTGTGGTGGATGGGGTTCGGGACATGTAGACGGCGGAGACGTTGTCGCATGAGAACACCACCGTGGCCTTGTGGATGGGGAGGTGAAGCTCGCCGAGGAGCTGCCGGAGCCAGATGCACTCCGCGGCCGCATTGGCGACACCGCGGTATTCGGCCTCGCGCTTGACCTCGAGACGGTAGGCTACCGTTTCGACGACTGGGAGACTATGGAGTCGCCGAGGAACACGAGAATCCTCGATGTGGAACGGCGCGTTTCGGGGCAAGCCACCCCGGGGCCGGCGTCGGAGTACGCCATGACGCCGGCGTCGGTGAAGTACCATGGACGCCATGGCGAACCCACTATTCGAGGGCGACATCTCCGATGCCGCGTCCTCTGACTCCTCCGTCTCCTCCGATGGCGGTGCGTCCTTCACCGAGCCGTTCATCCAGCCACCGTCCGCCACCGTGCTCCAGACGGTGAACATCAAGAACCACATTCCGTGGAGCTTGATCTCACCGACTCCAACTACACCGAGTGGCGCAGCTTCTTCGACACGGTCGTGGGAAGTTCGGCCTCACCGCCCACCTCACGTCTCCACCTTCCTTCGCCAACCGCCATGATCCCGACTGGGTCATGGTCGACCAGTGCATCATATTGAGTTGCATGCACCGACCAATTCAACACAAAAGCTTAAGCTGATGGGGAGAGGTGGACAATTCACTTATATTCCAACACTCCCCCTCACGTCAAGGCTCCGGCGAGAGATCTCAGTGACGGACGAGCCTTAGACGTGGAATAGGAGAGGACAACAATTATTTTTATTTAATTGTGTCTACCAGGATTCAAACTCGAGACCTCTGGCTCTAATACCATATTGAGTTGCATGCACCGACCAATTCAACCCAAAAGCTTAAGCTGATGGGGAGAGGTGGGCAATCCACTTATATTCCAACATCGCGTCGTGGGTGACGTCGTGGCTGGCCAGAGCGCGGGCCAAGCCCGGGAAAACCTCTGGTACTGATTCAAACTACCGGTGTACACTTGACCCTCTGAAGAGGAGGAAGATGAAGAGGACACGAGACATGAGGGTGCACTGGTGACAGCGGCGCATACAGGCGGAGAGGCAGCGAACGCAGGTGGCTGCGGTGACGAGCAGCTATGGCCTATGGGAGTTTTAAAAAAATGGCTCTCCATTGACCACTTAGAACACTTTTGGGACTTGGCCATTTCGTAAACCCGAAGCTTTTAAATGGCCATTTGGTAACCGCGATCGCGTTATTGTGATTGGAGTCAATATAAATCAAAGGTGGACTGGTGGTAGAACGACAGAACTGAAGAAAATATTTCCTTATGAAAACCTTTGTTTTTCTCGAATACGCAAAAGGTTTGCGTATCATTGTAATTAAGAAGAAGAGTTTAAACATACATCCGACGTGCTTCTGAAAAGCGCCCGAGGGGTCTTACAGATTATGACCGGACCACCCTCACAGATCGAAACAAATTTCGATATTACATAAAAGCATACGACCGAACTAGCGGCAGCTCGAAACTACGGAGCTGGACGGCTCTGCAGCTCGCCGCACGACCCTGCATCGTCATCCGAGAAGAGTCTTCTGCTAGTCCTAGCATTGGCTGCTGGGAATAGCGCATCCAGAGCCTCCGCTTCACTTGACATCATGTTCCCGGCGAAGAAATCATCGTAAGCTCGCTTCGACTCGGAAGAAACTGGAGCTGCCGGCGGTGCGAAGCCCATCCTCTGCATGAGGAGCACCTCGCCGCGTTTGGATGCCGGAATGTGTGCCAGGGGCTGAGCGGCGATCCGTCCACTCCGCTTTGGCAGGGGGTTCCTTCTGGTTGCCACCATCTGTCTTGGCGGGCTGGCGATTAACGGCGGCTCTCGCATGATTAGCACCTCCTCGGTGAACCGAGCGAGGGACCGGGCAGCTTCACGTGGTGTGGGCGTCGCCTCATCTGCTCCACCGGCATGTTCCACCCGTGGAGGTGTGAGTTGTGACGGTTCCTGCACCGACGACAACGGAGACTGAGTAGCCGGTGCCGGGGAGCTGGTATCCGGCACGGGTGCCTCAGTCTCCAAAGGGGGTGCCGCCTGGGTGGACGATGCTCCCGTTGGCGCATGTCGAGTGATGCGGCGAGCTCCTCCAACATTGGTCATCCCATGCGGCAGGTCCCACGCTAGCGCCGCCGTGCGATGCCGGTGGATCTGGCTCAAGGAAGCGAGCAGTAGTGGTGGCGCCATGCACGGCAGCATTGGTTGCCGCCTGGGCAGCCCCATGAACCGCCTGGTGACGCATCGGCTTCGACGCCCGGCGACCGTCGATGGCAGGAACGGCTTTGCCCCCTTTGCATGCATGCTTCTCCACCGCTAGAGTGTCCGGCTCGGGGAAGCAGCATGCAACCTCAGCGGCAGAGGTCGGGTGTTGTCGATGAAGGCCGGTGTTGTTCAGGCGGGCCCCACCGACCGCCCGCGGACGCCTCGGCTGCCTCGTTTGCCGCCGGCGACCACCGGTGGAAGGGACAGTGGTGCCTGCCCTAGCTCCACCAGGGTCATGCGGAGCAGCAAGGTCCGGGCGGCCCATCGGAGCGACCCGAGGCGCGACGCTCGAAGCTCGGGAGCCCACGCGCCTTTGGTCGCTTGCAGTCACACGTAATGTGCCGAAACCCCCGCACCGCAGCATCGTTGGGGGCAGCTTGTAGGTAGCCACCCGATGCACGGAGGAGAGGCAATTGAGGCACTTGCCATGGAGATTGGCCGGGAGGCGCCCGGAGGTCGACGACCGGCGGGCCGGGCTCCCACGTGATGGCCCCCGATGGCCTAGTCGAGGCAGCCTCCGGCCGGTGGAGGATCTCCCCGCCACCCATCGGGTCGGGTGCGGAGACTCGTCTATGGCGACCGAGGCGTTGGCGTGTCGGGATGCGGCCCTCCATTGGCCGGGCCGGCATGCCGTGCACAAAGCTGCCGCGGCCGATGACGCTTGCCCCCCCTTCCGACCGGCAACTGGCTCGGCCTCACACCGCCACAGCCCCAAGACAGAGGTTGGGTGTGTGGCACGGACATCATGCGGCCGCGGGCGGTGACCTTGGCAAGTCGCGGGCGGTAGCCGCGGCCCCCGACAAACCGTGTCTAGGTAGGGCGTCGCGTGGAGGTCGCCTCCGCATCGGAGTCGCCGCCCGCCCACCGACGGGCCTTGGGGCGCCCCCCGTGCTGCCCCTGAGGATGGAAAGGAGTGGCATGGGGGGATAGGGTGGACGACGGGCTCGAGCAAAGTGCGCAGATGGGTGCACGTCCTCGCCCCTCGTCCTCGCCAACCGGGACGTCCTCAACGACGATGAGCGCCTCGTCGTCCAGCCTTGGCGACGGCGCAGCGAGGGGAGGGAGCTCGCGGAGGCCTGCGTTGGGTGCCCTAACGATCGCGGCGTTGGCGCATCCACCGACGACGCAGGGGCCGGGCCGCACGGGTCGTTCGGCGAGTCGGCGGGCGCCTGCAGCCACATCCCGCGGGCGGCGCCCATGGGCAGCGGCCGCTGTGGCAGCGCCGGCAAGAAGTTCCCTGGGCGACGGCACGCGGCGCCTGCACGGAGGGCGGCGGTCGCCGCGGGGCGGCGGGGCCTCGCGACGGGCGCGGGTTATGCCCCCGCACCGAGGCGCGCCGCTGACCAGCTCCCTCGCGACGGCGCTGAGGCGCCCCTAAGTGCGTACTCCGGGCGGCGGGCGTCGGGGCCGCCGGCGGCGGCGGTCGCGGGCCGCGCCGGCCGACGGGCGACGGGCGCTGGCAGCCTTGGTGGACCCGGGCGCCCGGTGGGGTGGGGAAGGGAGGTGGATGTGGAGGGGGCAAAGGATGGGGGAGAGGAGCCGGGCAGGGGGCGCCGGCCCGGGCGTCGGCGGCACCGGGCGGCGGGGGGGAAGCGGCCGTCAGGCCGGCTTCCTAGGGTTCACCTCCATCCGCTCGATTCCACTCGTTGTTGTTTTTTTATCTTTTCTCTATGAAAACCTTTGTAATCTTTGTGACACATGGCAACTCGTGTGCATTTAACTAGTTTCGAAAAATAGCTCTGCATTGACCACTCAGGACTGTTGGGATTTGGCCATTTGGTAACCCCTGAAACTTTTAAATGGCCCTACAAACTAAAACTACTACTACTAGGTGTCCAGGTCCATGTGAGCAGACGCAGACGCAGACGTAGACGCAGGCTTGCCGCGCCATCCCCAGTCACCACCCGTCACCACACAACCGCGCCGCACCATAGGTGGGAGGATGGGCGCGGGCTTCGTTCAGCCTCGTCAAGACGCACAGGGCAATTTGGCCAAACACTAATCCAGTCTCGAGAGACACACTTCACGAGCACGTCTACTCTATAACTACGGCTCAAGTCCCCGCACTGTACTGGAGCATGTAGATTTCGTATTGTTTCTGCTTCCATCCGAGGAAAAAAAAGAGTGCCCACAGCACCTGTGTTACGCCGGCGCCGGAGAAGACAGCTGATGAGAAGGGAAAAAAAGGATATGGTGCACGACACTCCCCACGCTGCACTGTTCTTGCTCGTCGCCATGGTTGCCCGAGCTGCAGCTTCCGCGGCCATCCCGGACGGTAAGACCTTGGAAACTATGCCATGTGTTTCGAAAACTCTTTTTCAGTGTTTCATTCGTCAACAAATACAGGATATCTCATGTGCGATCAAATATTTCTGACGACGACGCCAGTTTTATTGCTCATGGCATGCACGCTGACGCCTCCATCTCGCGCTGTTCTGGTCACACGCGAATGAGTTCTGAACAATGCTGCCTTCTGCTCTGCACAAACAGGCCTGCTGCCGAATGGCAACTTCGAGGAGGCGCCGGCGAAATCGCAGCTCAACGGCACGCGGGTGATGGGGCGCGACGCGATCCCGCACTGGGAGATCTCCGGGTTCGTGGAGTACATCGGGTCCGGCCAGAAGCAGGGGGACATGGTCCTCCCCGTGCCGGAGGGCGCCTACGCCGTGCGGCTGGGAAACGAGGCCTTCATCCAGCAGCGGCTCGCCGTGACGCCGGGCACGCACTACTCCGTCACCTTCAGCGCGGCGCGCACCTGCGCCCAGGCCGAGCAGCTCACGGTGTCCGTCGCCCCGGAGTCCGGCGTCCTCCCCATCCAGACGGTGTACACCAGCAGCGGCTGGGACTCCTACTCCTGGGCCTTCAAAGCTAGGCACAGCGCCGTGACGCTCATCGTCCACAACCCCGGCGTCACTGAAGACCCCGCCTGCGGCCCCCTCCTCGACGCCTTTGCCATCAAGACTCTCCAGCCTCCTGTGCTCACCAAAAGTAAAGATTCTGCCATGTCTGTGTTAAATTCAATTGTTCATTCTTCAAAGAAACGGAGTGCTGAAAACTGCCCGAATATATATGGCCAATCTGCAGATAACATGCTCCGGAACGGGGACTTCGAGGAGGGTCCGTACATCTTCCCCGACGTGCCGTGGGGTGTGCTGGTGCCGCCACTGGACGAGGACGACTACTCGCCGCTGTCTCCGTGGATGATCCTGTCGACGACCAAGTCCGTCAAGTACGTGGACGCGGCGCACTACGCGGTGCCGAGCGGCGCGCGCGCCGTGGAGCTGCTGTCCGGCGCGGAGACCGCGCTGGCGCAGGACGTGGCCACCGTTGCCGGGCGTCCGTACAGGCTCGAGTTCTCCACCGGGGACGCCGGGGACGGGTGCGCTGGGTCGCTGTCCCTGCAGGCCTACGCGGCGAGCGGCAGCGTGACGGTGCCGCACGAGTCGCGGGGCAGCGGCGCGCACAAGCGCGGCGTGCTCGACTTCACGGCGACCGCGAACACGACGCGCGTGGCGTTCGTCAGCATGGCCTACACCATGAAGAACGACGGGACGCTCTGTGGGCCCGTCCTCGACGATGTCTCTCTCGTCGGCTTGCACGGACATGCTGCTCGCCGGTTGCTTCTTTGATAATAGAAGTACTACTGAAGTAATCCTTTTTGGTTTTTTTAAAACCACCCCTTTCTATTCTCTTATCAGCGAGCTTATAAATATTGTTTTTCTCTAACAACAAATCAATTAAAATTAGCGGATCCAGCTTTTCAGCCGGCTCATATAAACAGCCGAACAGGATGGTGAGGATGGTGTTGTCGCACTCCTAGTGTGTTTGATCCTTGGCCTAAAGTTTGGTTCTTGTCAAATCGGACATCGAAATGCTATTTTTCTGAACTAAACATTAGCCAATTATAAAACTAATTATACAGATAAAGACTAATTCGTGAGAAAATTTATTAACACTAATTAATCTATCAATAACACATGTTTATCAGAAGCACCACCTTGTCAAATTAGTGTCTATTTAGGTTTAATAGATTCGTGTCACAATTTAGCCACAATTTGTGTAATTAGTTTTATAATTAGTCTATAGTTTTATAATTAATCTATATTTAATACTTTTAAATAGTATCTAAACATTCGATGGGACAAAGGACTATAGTTTAGGTTAATAATAAGGTAAGTATGAGTACATCTAAGCAAAGCCCTAAGGTTCGGCAGATTTACTCTATTTTTCCTTCCCCCGGATGGAGAGATGTATTTATATTCTTTTTTCAAAACTAAAGCATTATTATTTGATTTCTTTTGAGAAAATTATATTGTAATGCGAAAAAAGATTACCCGGACATACCTAAACTGGGCCTACATGGCATAATCCGCGATTGTTCAGGCCCAGCCCAGTACCCACCGGCCAACGCCGACGCTTTCCCGCGTGCATACCACCGGGCTAGGTACAACCGGATGGGAAAGAGCCGATCGAATCTTCCACTCACGATTGGCGCCTCGTCGGTGAAGAACTCCACGTGACCTTCTTGCAGATCCGAAGCTGGCATGCAGCAAGGGCCAGGCAGGCCATCCTCTCCGGCTCCTCCCCCATCTACCGCGAACCCCCGCCCGCGTGCGGCTCGGCTCCTCGTGCTCCGCGACTCAGAGTGCCATCCAAACAGACGCTATAATAAGTGGAGCAGCGCCATGGCCACCAGCTGGCCTCCTCGCACTGTTCCATCTACGAGAAGGCTTGGAGCCCGGCATGGCGGGGAGCGGGAGCTCGCGTCGCGGCGTGCTGCTGTTCTTCCTCGTCGGCGTGGCTGTGGCTGGAGTGGCTTCCGCCATTCCCGACGGTGAGATCCCGCGAACTGCTAGTACATATACTCTCCAATGCTGATTACTACTCCATACTCATATTAGTTGACGTTTTGGACAAGGTTTGGGTCAAACATTGGGAACATAAACTATCAATAACTTTTAAAATATTTAGTTTGAAAATGTGAAACTTATATGTATAAATTCACCTTAAAACCCACTTTTATAAAAAGTAATTTTATTTTTAGTTTTCTTATATATTTTAATAAAAGATGGATGGAAAGTTAGGTTTTGGAGACCGTGTCCTTGTCCAAAATGTCAGCTAACATGAGTATGGAGGGAGTACGCGTGTTCTTAGATCTTTGCATGCACATTAATTGGTGAGAATTAATGAGCTTGCGTTACATTTAAGTATTCCACTCTCTTGGATGGCGGCGCCATGCATATTTTTAATTTAATTTAGCTTTACTTCCGCATACACAGAGCATAAATGTTTGTTGTCGTTATCTCACTGTTTGCACTTCTTGCTACTCCCTCCATCTCACAAAGTACGTAACTCCATCTCATAAAGTATGCAGTTGTATTGTTTGAATCTCACTGTTTGCACTTCTTGCTACTCCCTCCATCTCACAAAGTACGTAACTCCATCTCATAAAGTATGCAGTTGTACTGTTTGAATGACCTATCACTAAAGTTCAGGTGGAGTAAAACTTAAGTTCAGCTAAAATTTAGAAGAAAAAAAAAAACAGTTTTCGCCAAGTATGGCGTTTAATTGGTTATATGGACTTAATAAGTTAAATTAAAAAGACAAAAGATTTCTCTAGGCATATTTTAATTCTTGCCAACTAATAATGAACTAATGTCTAGTTGTAGTTGGGTGTGGAACTAAAATTAGTTCACATTTTAGTTTACATGTTTGAATATATAGTCTAAAGTTTAAGTGGCTAAAGTTTAGTCAAATTAACTAGTTGGTTGAAGTGTAAGTGTAATCTAATTTACAGGAAAAAAAGGTTAACACTTACGATTCTTATTTGGTATCATAAATAAATGCAGTTGTTCGTATAGATTAAGATAAATTTAAGATAGTTTGGCTTTGTACTATGCTAACTAGAGTTGTGTCTTTATTTTTGGACGGAGATAGCATTACAGACGACCTTCCCTTTCCTTTTTTTGAAAAGAATTTTTCTGTCTGCCAATGTTCAGGCGCTGTCTAATAAATTGGGACAAATGAAATAACACTGTCAGAACTGGAGAATCACGGTACTCCTTTTAAAAAAAAAAAAACAGTACTACATGATGCATAGCTAGAGTCCCAAAATAGTTCTGTTTCGTGCATGGGAAGTGAGCGTTGACCCATGACAATGGAATAATAGAAGATATGTATCGATCACGCTATTGAGATAGATTGCCATGTGGTGCGTGCAGTGCTGGATTAGGAAAGTGATGCGCGCACATGCAGCTCCAAATTCCTAAACCAAACAGTATAGTTCATCCAAATATGTAAACTAGTCCAACCCCTTCAGCACAATTAGTTCATCAGTAGAGTAAACCTATCTAGTGGGACTAAAAGATGTCTATGGAACTTTTAGTAGAAAGATTCAAACACCGTCCGTCGAAACTTTAGTTGGCTAATCTTTAGATATCTATTCTCTCCGTTACAAATTATAAGTCGCTTTGATTTTTTATATTATTTTACTATGTATCTATATATAATAATGTGTCTACCAAAAAAATCAAAGCGTCTTATAATTTAGAACGGAGTGAGTGGTTTTTACTTTGAACTAACAATTAGTTCTAGGGCAATATTTTTTTAGTTTTTAATATGGATCCAAGCTGGCCTCGTCAGTCTAGAATTAGTGATTTAACTGTCTGGCAACGATTAATTAGTAATGTAGACTTTGACCGCGACACTTTATTTAATTCTATACTATGGACATGGAAGAACTGAGTGTCTGAGGCTCTGAGCTTAAAGTTTGCCAGTTGGACTTGGATAGAGAAAAGATACGTAAACAAAATGATAATTTAACAAAGTGTTTTTCTCTGTTCACTGCCATTGCATGATAATTCAGTGTTCAGTTTTATAATGTTGCTATATGCTATGTGCACCTGTACGTCAGTACGTTTTTTCGTGGTGGATGTGCACATGAACAGATGCACTCATGAGTTATTACGACGACGACTAAGGACTAACCTGTTCATCCGGGTGGCCAGGGCTACTACCAAACGGTAACTTCGAGCAAGGCCCGGACAAGTCCCAGATGAACGGGACCAGGGTGATCGGCCAAAACTCCATACCCTACTGGGAGACCTCAGGCTTCTTGGAGTACATCGAGCGCGGGCAGCAGCAGGGCGACATGGTCCTGGTGGTGCCTGAGGGCGCCCATGCCGTGCGGCTGGGCAACGACGCGAGCATCCGGCAGCAGCTCACAAGCCTGACCCAACACGTGTCCTACTCCATCACCTTCTCCGCGGCGCGCACCTGCGCCCAGGCCGAGCAGCTCAACGTGTCCGTCGCCCCGGCGTCCGGCGTCCTCCCCATCCAGACCGTGTACACCAGCAGTGGCTGGGACTCCTACTCCTACGCCTTCAGGGCCCGGCACACCGCCGCGTGGCTCGTCATCCACAACCCCGGCGTCGAGGAGGACCCGGAGTGCGGCCCCATCATCGATTCCGTCGCTATCAAGACCCTCCACCCTCCTGGTCGCGTCAACGGTATCATTTCGTTGCCTCTGTTGGTTTCAGTTTATGGGTCGTTCTAATAGTATTTTTTTCAAAAAAAAAATTGTTTTAGCTTATCAGCCGGCTAAGAATTGTACGTTTCAAGTAACTTGCTGTGTCGTTTGATCTCTGGTGCATGCAGATAATCTGCTGAAAAACGGGGACTTCGAGGAGGGCCCCTACATGTTCCCGGACTCGCCATGGGGCGTGCTGGTGCCGCCGATGGACGAGGACGACGTCTCCCCGCTGCCGGGGTGGATGGACATGTCGGACACCAAGGCCGTCAAGTACCTCGACGCGGCGCACTTCGCCGTGCCGCGCGGCTCGTACGCCGTGGAGCTGGTGGCCGGTACGGAGGCCGCGCTGGTGCAGGAGGTGCAGACGAGGCCCGGGCGGTCGTACAAGCTGGGCTTCTCCGCCGGGGACGCGGCCAACGAGTGCGCCGGCACCCTGCGCGTGGACGCGTACGCGGCGCAGGGCAGGCTGCCGGTCTCGTACGAGTCCCACGGCACGGGCGGGTCCGTGCGCAACGAGCTGGTGTTCTCGGCGATCGCCAACGTCACCCGCGTGGTGTTCCAGAGCATGGGCCACTACATGAAGCCCGACGGGACGCTCTGCGGGCCGGTCGTGGACGACATCACCCTCGTCGGCCTGCACAAGCATGGTGCCCGCCGGTTGCTCATGTAGGGACAACTTGCTTTAATTTGCAGACTGCCCATACAGGGCGGCTAAGCGCCAGATAGGAATTAGAGTCCCCACGTCCAAAATCGAACATCCAGGAGCTCTTCCAGCTCTTAGCCATTTTGGCCCGCCCGTCGAACCAAGCAACGAAAAACGGGATTTTTCATTGTTCATTTGCTTTAGTTTCATCAGTACGAGTTATTATTATGTGGTACCTGTGCTCTATGTGCAGTTGCAGCCAACACCTGCACTGGCGCGTTAGGGTTTATATACACGTGGGTACTTATTTTCTATGAACGCCATATAGATACGTCGTACTCAAATAAACACCGCCGAGAGACGAATGAGCCGGTGCTTAAATCGAATTGACAAATGCATCACAATACGGACGACAACCTGGTGGATGGTTTTAAAGTTGCTCCGGTTTAACTTATTGGGTCTGTCTAGATATCTGTCAACTGATTTGTGAATCTAAAATCTGCCGATTCTAGACAAATCAAATAATGACACATCTCGAGGAAAAAAATTAACAGATGATAAAAGAAAAAAATCTGTCAAATTGTATAATACAGTTCAATACCAAATAAGATCCAAAACCTGCTAACAGAGCAACGCATGTATACACACCGTGCTGACACCAGACACCACACACACACACACAACAGCAACAACAACAAAGCTAGCAACAACGCCTGAACACACACACTGGTTCAGCGCTGACGATGATGGGTAACAGCCCAGCAGAGATGGATCAGCTAGCCTGTAGAACTTCCTCTTATCATGCAGGAATGGCCTCGACTGCAAAATTCAGAAAAAAAAAGATAAGGCATTATGCATTGTGCGAATCAAAAACTTTAAACTTTTTTTATACTAGGTAACAACAAGGCAGAGCTGCTTACCCATGTTAATAGACTCTGCTCTAGTTTAGGTCTTGAAGCATCATGAATCCTCCTTGTGATCGGTTCCAACGGAAGAACACGGAAACTGTATATGTCGGATTCATGGCAAGTTTGCCATTCACAACATAATGAGGAGCACAGTAGCCATAGGGGCCCATAACTCTTGTGGACACATGAGTTCTGTCCCCGATAGGCCCAACTTTTGCAAGCCCATAGTCAGAGAGCTCTACGGCTGGTCCTCATCCAGTAGAATATTAGCAACCTTCAATATCACAGTAAGATAATAGATGGATCAGCTACATTGTGCAAGTAAGAAAGCCCTTCTGCGACTCCAACGGCTATCCTCACGCGTGTGTTCCAGTCAAGTGGTTTCTCACCAAGAGGCACATCTATTATTCAAATGTGAAAAAGAAACATTTGTGAATCGAATAAGAAACAAAAGAAAAAAATCCAGATGTAAATGGCACCAACGAGAAAATACTTCGGTCGAATAATCTGAGTAGCTTATGTTTATCGGCGGCTTCAGATTTTTATAGTAAACAATGACTCCGAGAATCCATAAGCATAGCCCTTAGGTGTTATGTGGCTCAACAATTTTGGCGATCTGTTAGAATAAGGTCTGCCTCTAAAACAAACAATTATTAAAAATATTTTGTGTTGGTTGCATGATGGTATCAATAGTAGCAAGTGTTATGAACTTGCACCCCTTCAAGGAATTAGTGGTTCACTTGTTTGACTACAAAGTTGCAATTTCTTAGTATGAGTAGTTAACAGTTTTAATTGCACAGTTATCAAACAAAATTGTTGAGATTTAAAAGTTTATCTAGCTCTTCATCTAGTAAAGTAGTTAAATGAAGCACAGTTAATGGATCATATAGATAACAATGACTAAAAGTGATAAGACAAAGACAGTCATCACGGTTTCGACAAATCGAAGTATAGACCGACAACAACAAGTAGCAACATCCATAGTTTTGTCAGTAAGTAGAAACATACCAGTTGCTTCTAGAAAAGATGAGATGCAAACCAACAGCATGTCAAACTTTGCCAATTAAAAGGTTGTACCATCCTAGAGGAAGAGATTGCTTCAACTTGTTTGTCTTATCAGCATTAAAGACGCAGAGGGTCTACACGTACTTAGAGCAGCGCACCTTGAACTTGACAACATCCTTGCTCCTCTTGATCTTCAATGAACCAGCATCTTCCTCCTCGCGGTGAGAAGGATGTCCTTGATCTCGCGGATCCGCTTATGATTAAACAAAAAACAGTGAGATAGTTTGACACTTGACAATGAACTAACCACGGTGGCACAAAAAATACAATAATTGACAAATATAAAGCTTTCCATTCTCGTAGCAATTTATCCTAGGATAAAGCTAAGAATAAAATGAGATACACATAGACGTCAATAGAAAAAAAACACAAAGACAACCACGCACACAAAGACACACACACACACACACAGAGAAGAGAGACTGACACACTCAGGGTAACAAAGGCAATAAAAGCAATATGAGCTCAACCCGCAGCAGCAACACTGTTGGCATTTCTAACGTCACTACTAAAAAGCAGAGATAAATCCTACCCTTAGCAATGACCCCAGAAATGGTCGGTATATAATTACTTGTCATTAGCAACTAGTCACTCTTGAATTACTAACATTCCTAAACATGAAGTAGGTTGTCATCCCCAATTATATTGCTAGGAAATTAACATAGATTTACATTATACTAATGTGACTAGACAGATAAAATATATGAATAAAATATGAATGTAAACTAATGGGTTCAAGCAAGGACGAGATAATTATACCGTTGTAGCATTTTACCTAGGGAAGTCTCGGGTTGTCGATTTATAATTATACCTCGGGAAAGCTATGTAATAAACTATTATTATTATATTGATGAGAAACTATATAGACATGATAAACGATATTACCTAAGTCGTATGCTCTACTTATAACAGGCAGAGGTCACAAGATAAATAAGGATAAATATGGGTGATAGCATAATCATCAAGTATCATAATTAAGGATAATCATCAGAGCATCTTACTAGTCATAATCATAGCTAGCCATTTGATAAACTAGGGAAATAGGTCTATAACTACGTCAATTGAATAACTCTAATTAGTGCAACTACATCTAGTAATCATTGCTAAATCAACCGTAAATCATCATTGCATGTAAAGAGGCATCAACTAATGAGGGTATTAAGACCTAAGTCACCTCCTTCGCGACCGTGCCCATGCTAGTCCTACATACGGGGGGTGGACTACAGAGGAACTAACGTAGCTGTCACCTACGCAGACTACCACACGTCCCGGCATATCAGGGTGCACTCGCAGATAAACAAGACATCTAGACACCACGTCTACATATTGCCTATCATCTACCCATTGTACATATGGATAAACGCTATACGAGCAATTACATGAATTCAATAAGATCGAAGTAACTAAACTAGACATATAATCAAAGTAGACAATGACTATTGCAATTAAGAACATATGAATCTATTTAGAGTAAAGTCTCCCTAATCTGAATAATGAATACAATTAAGAACTAGATCTATTACCGAACTCTCGCGCTCCTGCCAGACGCCAGGGGCTCCAGATCCGATGAAGAACTAGATCTCCTCTACTTCTAATCTAGCTAGCTAATCCTATGAACTTGAAGGCTCCTTGATGCTTGACGGCTTGAGGCCTTGATGAATAATGAATCCTCTTCTCCAGGGGGGTCTACCCACATATTTATAGTCCGGTGGGATGCGTGTGCGCCGCAGGATCAAACCGACTTAACGTAGAGCCGAGATGCATCAGGAGAGGCGGTGGAGGAACATTCCGAAGGGGGAGCAAACCCTAGCCGGGGGGCGCGGCGCCATGGTGGGGCCGGCCGGCCCCACCTGGCAGCCTCCGGCCCCCTCGCTTCTTCCGGTGTCTTCGGAGTCTTCCCGAGTCTTCCGTGATGTCCTTCGTGGCGGATAAGTTTCGTAGTTATTTTGCGTTACAATCCCTCTTTTTCAGCTTTTCTGGAAATCACCCTGGAAATCACAGAATATGCAAAACTCGTGGAAATTGTCAGATAAATCCCTAGACTAGTGTGTTTTCATGTTATCCTTCGGGTAAAAAGCCCTAGTGAAAGTTGACGCTAACAGGTGTCAACAAACACACACACACACTCAGAAAGACACACACACAGTAAAAACACCGACAATCATAATAAAAAAAGCATCAACTGCAAAATAGAAATAGCAACTCAAAAAAAAGAGAGATACAAATAGACAAAAACACACACACACGCTCACACACACAACTATAAAAAAATACGCATGCATGCACGCCTGCACACACACAAACACAGATACACACACACACAAAGATACACACAAACACACACACACACATACACATACACACACCTGAACACACAGATAAACACAAACGCGCACACACACCACACCTGAACACACACACGGATGCACACACCACGCCTGAACACAGAGAGAAGAATTTGACAAAACACATACACAGGCTAACTTAAGGCAAGCTGTTTCACGGGATTAAATCAAGTGAGACACAACAACCATTATCCGCTAGTACTTGTTATCCGACACAGAAAATACGAAAACTGATATTGAAGAGCAAAATAACAAACAGCTCCACCTTGCAAGCAAATTTAACAAAAATGATAAATACAAATTTGATTGACACAAAGTTCGAATCACAGCTTCACCACATCATGAGTGATCCATTCCAACTGAGAGACCCAAAAAATAGTCGAGTTACTTCTTTCTCGGCGGCTTCAATCTCTGTTCCCTCCAAACTCATGACCAAGTGACTATCTCAAAATAAGTTCTTCGTTACTTGCCATTTTGTCATGTTGAGGGAGAAAAAAAAATCTAGTCACAAACTAAACAACTTTTGGAGTTATGGACAGTCAACAAATTAATTAAGGACACAAGAAAGCTCCTTCTCCGAGTAACTTCAAATCCATTAGAAGTGGGAAAAGGCAAACGTACTACAAACAGCACAACTAAAGAAAGATTAAAAGCAAGTAGCTCTAGACAAAAATGGTTAGGTTCAGCTGTCATCATCCTTCAGCAAATATTTTTTTTAAAAAAAACAGATAGCTTCAAACTATATTATGCCTCCAATTTCAAATACAAAGTATTGTATTCAGTACAACATTGCAGTATTCTTCAATAGGGCTAATTGATTAATTAATCCTCCTTTCCCAGAATCTGCAAGCGCATGCTCATCTCTTATATTCATGTTTATCGGTACAGCAAAAACAACATCTGAAATGATTGTAGGTCAGCAGTAACACACAACCAATGCCTCAACGACTACAACAGACTAGTCCACATTTGCAAACACACATCAATATCATGAATTAGTAACTCGCGCAAATTATAATAACTATGCCAACACAAGGTCAGTGTCATTACCACTACGCCGAAAAAAAAAATAACACTGCTGAATCCAAGCAGAGAATACTGAAATATCAACAAAAGGAGCATTGCAAATGGCTCCAGCTAGGTACCAAAAAGGGCCATCAACTTAAAAAGACAAAGGGGACAACGCTAGCTTGTTCCCCTCCCACCACGCTCCTCAGTAGTCCTCACCTTCTCTCCCGGCCACTAGATCACCACAGGTCTACAAAGCACTGCCGCCACCAGGCATCAGCCCCTCCTCTCTTTCCCTTCCCCGTAGCTTGAATCATCAAGGCACCTGCAGCCAAATCGGCTGTCGGTGGACACACGCGTCTCCATTGACCACTGATTGCCGGAGGCCGGTGCTTGCGACCTTATTTTGCTCCCTGCATTGTCAGCTTGCGGACAGCTACAACACCACCAACTGTAGAACTACATCCACATCTACACATCGACAACTAACGCCTACCAAAGCTCATCAACCAAAATATAACAACAAGAGTGAACAAAAAACATCAAATCAGCAACAACCACTAACAAATTTGACTGCTCCAGTCAGAGAAGAGCGCGTACGCCTCGAGCTCGTTGGAAACGTCAGCACGCGCAAGGGGAAGGCGGGGCGCCCAACGTCTTGAGCATAGGGGAACCGGCGTGCGAGCCTCACACGAACGCGATGGAGAAAGGTCCTCTAGACGTCGCTATAGGTGGGTGTCAAGGCTCGCGGGCCACCCACAGCCTGCGCAGCCCGCGGCTGCGGAGATCCTCGGCGCCCAGCGGCAGAGGGTAGGAGGCGGCGAGTGATCTCCAACCATCGCCGGCACCGCCTGACATCCACGGCGGAGACGAGAGAGCCGTGCGGTGATTTGGGGGAAAAAGAATCGGGAGGTTAGCGATGGGTGTGAAGAAATTAACGGGTTTCGGATGCGGGTTTTACAGGCAGTTACGGGAGTCTGCACCCAAAAACAAAACACAAATCTTAAAGCGCATCTACGGCCCAGAATTTGATAGATCCAAAACAAGAAAAACTGTCAACAGATAAATGGCAAAACTCTAACTTATTTTATGAACAAATAAACTTACCTGATTTTGAATGAAAGCCGTCATTTTTGGCTTATTAGCTCATTAAACAACATGGCATATTATGATAAACAAGAATTAATCCCTTTCAAATACAGCTAAAAAAGAAGTAGAACTTGCTCATTATATACTATACCACACCATAGAAGCCTGACAATCAATGGTGATGTCTCCTATACTGAGAAACTAGCGAGTGTAAAATTAGCAAAAATACATTCTAAAAGTAAAGTGAAAAACAAAAAATGACTAATGTTCTATCGACCACACTGTTGTCCGCCATACAAGGGCTTTGCTCATTACACCACCGCTAGCAATTGTGCCACCACCCCCCCAACCCCCCCCCCCCCCCCCCCCAGCGATTAACCTATTATTGATGAAAGAGTGTTCTAATGAGCAACCACTATCATTGTGTTTACTAGATGTGCAGTACATGTGTTTGGTTGGGTGGATAACTGGTTAGGCAGAACTTTTAGGCCAACATAAGCATGTTTGATTGTCTTGCTAAGCCTCTTAACCGCTACACCAAGGGGCAGAATTAACACATTAAGCAAAGCCACACGTAGTCACCAAATTTGGCTAGCCTACTAGGCCAGGATAGCTCTGCCTATAAAGCAAATGTATGAGGTTACCTTCGCTCATCTTTTTCATTGCAAGCTTGCACTAAGGAAACACTCTTGTTTGGGACATGCAACAATGAGAGGTTCAAGGCTAATATATCCATGGGCTCGCACTCAAGCCTCAGTCTCTCCTACAAGCAGCTAGTTACTTTCAACTAGAACTCTAGACCGATTTGCTAGAATGCTAGGCATGCCTCTTGAGCTGCTAACTCCCTTCTGAATTAGAGTCAACATTAATGGTGATGATATGACGTCAGTGATGGGCATTGCATTGCGATACATACTCGCCACTTGGTGGCTCGAGATGGATTGAATGAGGGAAATATGCTATACGACACTGATGTCATTCCCCAGCTTTTCGAGAGTGTAAAACCCTTCTAATAAAAGTATCATACCAACGCTCCTCACCTCTATCTTCCCGGAACACGGCGGTGCTAATAGATCTCTCGCTCCATCTCAATACCAACAGATGCGTGTTCTTCACATCTCATGCCCCTTGCCCCTGCGCGAGGCTCACCCGCGCTAGCTCTATAAGTAGAGCCACGCGAGACTCGGCGAGGCCTTGCTCGTGAGAGTACTGTTCCATCGAGCTATTAGCTCGAGAGCTCAGTCCGCGTCCCCGAAGGAGGAGGGGGGCATGGAGCTCATGAGAAGGGAACCTCAGTCGTCAAGCATGGCGGGCCCCGTGCTGCTGCTCTTGCTCGTCGGCGTGGCTACTCGAGTGGCATCAGGCGTCGTCACCGACGGTGAGATCTACCGTACTCCATTGTTAACTCCATGCATATCGTTAGATCCTCGTATGACTTGCTGCTTGCTCGTAAGTCAGCGGTGGTATAATTCACACAAAAAGCAGCTAGTTCATTTTCAGCTTCCGTTCTAAGCTGCTGAGTGCTGAGCTTGCTTCCTTTTCTTCTTGTTATCTTCAGTTTCGTCTACCAAAGTACCAATATGTCCAGTTGCTGTTTAAATTGGCCCAAATCAAACAATTCGATGGTCGACAGAACACTCGCGATATTTCTAATTTCACAACACTGTACTTAGTTTCAGAGTTATCAATTTGAACTACTGATATGAAGTTGTTTTAAGGAAATACTGATATGAAGTTTGCCGACTATTTAATAGTGATGTGGGGTAGTAACGCTCAGCCTTAAAATCCGACAAAATCTACAGTACAGCATACCATTTCACTAGTTGGCGCCCAGCACCCTTCAGTATATATAATTTGTTTTTTTAGGAAACTATATGTTAATTTGTTGTCTGAAGATAGAACAACAACCTGAACAGACCCTTATCTGTAGTGTTAAGATTGCTTTACAACTTCAATGTCTGAAGTACCACATTTGTGTCATCTTACAAAGCCAAACCCATATAAATAAATTTGTATACATGTATCAACTTATTTCGATGCTCTATTCTTCATCAATCCCCGGCCTACACGCATCCACCGATTTCCTTGTTTTCTTGTGTTCATCAGGCCTACTACCAAATGGCAATTTTGAGCTGGGGCCGGCCAAGTCCGATCTGAACGGCACCAGGGTGACGGGTCAAAACTCCATACCGAACTGGGAGATCTCAGGGTTCGTGGAGTACATCGGGTCCGGGCAGCAGCTGGGCGACATGATCCTCCCAGTGCCCGAAGGCGCGTACGCCGTGCGTCTGGGCAACGACGCGACCATCCGGCAGAAGCTGAGCGTGGTTCGGAAGACGACCTACTCCATCACCTTCAGCGCGGCGCGCACCTGCGCCCAGGCCGAGCAGCTCAACGTGTCCGCCGCCGCGGAGTCCGGCGTCCTCCCCGTCCAGACCGTGTACACCAGCACCGGCTGGGACTCCTACTCCTACGCCTTCCGAGCCAGTCACAGCACCGTGTGGCTCACCATCCACAACCCCGGCGTTGAAGAGGACCCGGCGTGCGGCCCCCTCATCGACTTCGTCGCCATCAAGGCCCTCAACTCTCCGCATCTCGCCAAGGGTAACCTGCTGAGGAACGGCGACTTCGAGGAGGGCCCGCTCATCTTCCCGGACGCGGCGTGGGGCGTGCTGGTGCCGCCGATGGACGAGGACGCCGTGTCCCCGCTGCCCGGGTGGATGGTCCTGTCGGGCACCAAGGTGGTCAAGTACGTGGACGCGGCGCACCACGCGGTGCCGCGCGGCGCGCGCGCCGTGGAGCTGGTGGCCGGCAGGGAGGCCGCGCTGGTGCAGGAGGTGCGCACCGTGGCCGGCCGGCAGTACCGCCTGTCGTTCGCCGTCGGGGACGCCGGGAACGGGTGCGAGGGGCCCATGGCCGTGGAGGCGTACGCGGCGCGGGAGACGGTGAGGGCGGCGTACGAGTCCCGCGGGAAGGGTGGGAGCAGCCGCGCCGCGGTCGAGTTCACGGCGATCGCGGACCGCACGCGCGTCGTGTTCCAGAGCTACAACCACCACATGAAGCCCGACGGCACGCTCTGCGGGCCCGTCGTCGACGACGTCTCCCTCGTCGGCCTGCGCAGGCGCGCCGCACGCCGGCTGTTCTTGTAGCCTGCACTCTGCAGCGCCGTGCTGGCGTGCTACCTGCTGGTGCTTGTTGAGTCTGTATCGGTAATCCCCCGTAGTACATGTGTATGGCCATCGCCCATTGTATTGGCCACTAACCGTACCTGCAACGGCAAGCTAGCGGTCGTAGAATTATTTTGATACACTATTCGAGAACCAGATGTACTTGTAGTAGTATTATGATGGCATGAATGCATGATGCTGTTATGCATGCCTGCCTTTGACTAACGATTGTGCTGGGTAGACAGAGGAACTGATCTGCGATTCAGATGTGTGTACTCGTAATCCAACACATAGTAGTGTCGGTGCTGTCCAAGGCATTGACTTTCCTTTTCTTTTCTGTGGACAAGGTGGTTTGAAAACACTTTGGCCGGTGGGGAGCATCTGGCTGAGAGAGAACGGCTCTCAGCTCTCAGCTCTCAAGACGGCGGCAGATCACTGGCAATGGCGGCAGATCAGAGTTGCCAATTCGACTCGCCATTCGGAGGTCATTACTCCAGCTTGCATTGCATTTGGAATGGTAGGCCAGCTACCTGGGGGCTTCTTCGCTTTCTTCATGGCACAGCAGCACTCCGCCTTTGTCCCGTGCCCACCCTACTACTACTGGTACCAGGAACCAGCCTACCAGGGCACCACGACGGCGAGCACCGGGCCACGGCCGTTGCGTCGATCGGATGAGATGGCACATCGGCCGTGCGGAACGAAACGCCTCGGCCTCACAAGGAATCTTGCACGCTGCGTCTGCGTGCGTTGGGCCGTTGGCCATGGGAGCGAAACAGAGTGCCACGTGACCGCGCACAGGGATTGTCCCCAGCAAGCAGCAGCAGGTCCCAACTCCCAACCCGAGTTGCCGAGTTGCCGATCTCGAGAGCGTGAGATGCCTGCGGCCTGCCATGCCAGGCTACTAGCTGCTCACGATCCAGCGCCAGCGTGCGCGTCCCGTGGCGATCCGCCCGTCCGTCGTCGTCCTTTCGCTAATCGCCACGCCCCCGCCCCCCGGATCACGCAAGGTCAACAGACAGACGGAGGGCCTGCAGCCCCAATAAGCGCCACCTCTTATATAAGCTGCGCAATGGCCGGCTGTGAGCACCGACGGCATATATATCTGAGCTCCCGGCCGGTTTTGTTTTGCAGCTCACAAGGCGGCAGCTACAAGCTACCGCTGCTGTATGTTACACTTACACACGGTGAGAGTGGAGCCCACCATGACGGCGAAGAGCACACGGTTGGTGGCGTTCGTCGTCCTCATCGGCGTCGCCGCTCGAGCGGCTTTGGCCATCACCGACGGTGAGAACTCGCCACTCGATCGCAACCGTGTGTTTTTGGCGCATCCACTCTGGCTGGTAATACTACTGTTCCATAATGATATGTGGTTTCCAAGTACACCCTTCAGTCCTTCCTCGCCGTCCCGTATTCTACGTGTCTGCATACAACATTTTGCTCTCTTTTTATGAACTCTGGTAACATATTTCCTTCTTGTCAAGTAATAAGAAAAATACCTTAGTTACTCCGAGGTTGGATCTAGTTTTCTTTCAGTACTATATAAGTGGTTGCTCTTATATTATTCTCTTGTTTAGTTTTTAGTACTTAATTTAGTCCAATGTGTACTCTATCGCCACCTAGCTAGTATTCGTTTGTTAGTGGATTAAAAAAAAAAGTATTGGTTTGTTAGTTGCACGGTACTTCCTAGCTCTCCTAAACAACAAACGTATTTATATATAGCAGAAAAGTCAAATACTATAAACTTTGACTGACAATCATGTATACTATATGAAAGTCTAAGCTTACTGACATTTAGTTTTAGTTAATGGCAATACTATTGTACGAATAGTTTCTATACTGTTTTCCTATCATAAAAAATCAAAATACACCTATTACTTCTGGGCCGAGGAGTAACATGGTGTCATAATATGCTATCATAATATGCTAAGGGCCATCTTATCCCATTATTTAGCTCTCTCTCTAAATATCTACTTATCACATCTCTTCATATCTTAGTTCTCGTATAGATGTAGTTTCTTGCATAAGAAACAATTCTAATATCATATCACCATTTTTCTTAGTTGACACTAATTAATGGCGTAGAAGCTATTCTAGTTTTTAGGTCGGGGCTGCCCTAATATAATGCAACACTTCATCATTTTTGTCTTCCTTTCACTTGGTTATCTGATATCTTGTCCGATTCAAACGAACTCGGGTGAGCTTTTAGGACCATTTGAAATGCAAAAGAATATTTTCTGTTCCTGTATTTTTTGTGGAATTGAAATAATTTATATGAATTTTCTATGTTCCAAATGGGCCCTTAGGGTTGTAATTCTAGGTTCTTGGGGTTGAGGTAAGAGCGTTGGTGCTAGTCGAGCTAAAGATGATAGTGAAAAAGATGTTGAATAGAGTTAGCTAGGATGTTAAAAACGAGTCAGATAATTAGTGACATTGTGCAACGAGGATAGACGTGATAGGTGAAATGCTAATAAAATTACGCCAACGTTATTGGGCAATAGTTTTCCTATATGGTTCTTCAAAGTCTAAGGCAAGCTGCAATTTTATTGGGGGGGGGGGTGTTGCCATGGGGTGAGTTCAGCCGGGAGGAGATATTAGGGCGATATTCATGCTCCTTATCACATATGCTTAAAGGTGGAGATTGAGGTGAAAACAAGTTTTCCTTGCTTATAAGTAGAACATTGCGAGAAATGCTAAATAACACCTATTGTTTCTCTTCCTCTCAACTCTCTCTCTCTCTCTCTCTCTCTCTCTCTCTCTCTCTCTCTCTCATTCTGCTTCACAGTGACTTTTTCTCTCTTTGTCTCCATCTCTGACGAGAATAGAAAGAGGTTTGGGGGGAGAAAGGCTGGCCAGGTGGTGTGGACGACAGCAAGACAATTTAGGGACCCTGACAGTAGTAGAGGCTGCAAGGCCTGGTTGGGACGGAAGAGCTCCATGGCTGGAGCTCGTCGTAGAAGGTGGGTAGGGGGAAGAGGCGACCACGGTCACGGAGCTCCGCCAAAATCCTAGTGCGACCGTGGCATGGTGGTGGGCGGTGTGAGGGCGAGGAGGAAGAACAACAGTAAAAAAAATCTGGTGCTTGGTACCCGTTATTTGTTGCGTAGACAGGTTAATTCTACCAGTGGGGGGGGGGGTTGGGGTGGAGGATGAGGGGATTCGCAATAGCATGCCCTCGCAAATGTTGTGTGTGTGAGGCTTATCGTGAGGCATGGGAAACATTGGATTTTTGATCCGATGACCGACTCTGAAAGGCCGAAATGATCACCGGCCGATATGGTTTTGTACATGTCTCTGGAGTTCTGACCATTTGATTATTGGATCAACCTGGCGTGCAGGCCTGCTACCAAACGGGTGTTTTGAGGAAGGACCAGCCAAGTCGGAGCTGAACGGCACCAGGGTGCTGGGCCGCTACTCCATACCGCACTGGGAGATCTCAGGGTTCGTGGAGTACATCGAGTCCGGCCAGAAACAGGACGACATGCTCCTCCAGGTTCCGGAGGGCGAGCGGGCGGTGCGGCTGGGCAACGACGCCACCATCCAGCAGCAGCTAGCAGTGACCCGGCAGACTTACTACTCGGTCACCTTCTCCGCGGCGCGCACCTGCGCCCAGGCCGAGAAGCTGAACGTGTCCGTCACCCCGGAGTCCGGCATCCTCCCCATCCAGACCGTGTACACCAGCAGCGGCTGGGACTCCTACTCCTGGGCCTTCAAGGCCAAGCACAGCACCGTGTGGTTCTCCATCCACAACCCCGGCCACGAGGACGACCCCGCGTGCGGCCCCCTCATCGACCGCGTCGCCATCAAGACCCTCCAGTCACCCCACCAAGTCAAGAGTAAGACCGATAGATCGCTCATGCATGCCTTTGATGGACTTCTTATTACAATAAATGAACTTCTTTTTACAAGAAAGAAATGAGCACTCACACTTGAACTACGGCATGAATATATACCTTACTGAAGCAGACAACATGCTGAGGAACGGGGACTTCGAGGACGGTCCCTACGTCTTCGCCGACACGCCGTGGGGCGTGCTGGTTCCGCCGATCACGGAGGACGAGCACTCGCCGCTGCCGGGGTGGGCGATCATGTCGGACACCAAGGTCGTCAAGTACGTGGACGCGGCGCACCACGCGGTGCCGCGCGGCGCGGGCGCCGTGGAGCTGGTCGCCGGCAGGGGAGTGCGCGCTGGTGCAGGAGGTGCGCACCGTGCCCCGCCGGCCGTACAAGCTGTCCTTCGCCGTCGGGGACGCGGCCAACGGGTGCCAGGGGTCCCTGGCCGTGGACGCGTACGCGGGGCGCGCGAGGCTGACCGTGCCGTACGAGTCCCGCGGCACGGGCGGGCACAAGCGCGCCGAGCTCGAGTTCGTGGCGACCGACAGGCTGACGCGCGTCGTGTTCCAGAGCGCGAACCACTACGTGAAGTCGGACGCGACGCTCTGCGGCCCCGTCATCGATGACGTTCGGCTCGTCCCCGTGCACGCTGCCCGCCGGCGGCTGCGCATGTAGGGCACCACCGTCTTAGTATGGGCGCGTGTAATACGTGTGGCCTTCTCTCTGGGCTCAAAAATTGCCTCTGCCTGGACTATGCACGTGTAACAACGGAGAAGATCGAGAAGACTCATCATCTTTTTTTTTTGAAACAAATGGAAGAAAACAAACCGAAGACTTTTTAGCAACAACTGAAAAAAAAACAAAACCAAATGAAGTAGTTTATCTGATTAAAGACGACATTTCAACGGTATCGCTTGATAAATTGGCCAATGTTTGTTTCTGATGTGGCTTGGCAATTTGGACATATTTTGGTTGCATGCATTAGCGTGGCTGTATCTAGTTGCCTGTCAGAGCATCTTATGCACTGTACTCAAAGTGATTAGAACCTCGTCGGTGTAACTCTTGATTTGGTGACAACTAGACACACACGATCCGACTTCCAATCACAGTAATCCAAATACTGCAACACCATGTGTTTTTTCGGCTACAACCATGTGCAGGGGCGGATTTGGGGAGGGGAGCATGGGCGCTACTAGGGCTGTAGCTCCGATCGTGGGCCAAAAAAGTTAGGAGCATTCTGTTCAGTACGTGGACAGCCCACTTGAAAACATAACGACTATTTTCTTGTTGCTTCTATAAATAGGGCTTCAGGGGCATGGCTGGGTTATTAGCCTCTCTCGACTATTCCTACCGCTGTCAACACTCATTAGAGCTCAAGAACACACTTGCTCCACTCACAAAAGCACACTTGAGATTGTGATTTCGTACTAGTTCATCGCTGCGGATTTCTTGTTACTCTTGAATTCTTGGTGGTTGTCACCAACAAGGCTTGGAGCAACGAAGCACTGTTGAGCACCGTTTGGTGATTGTATAGGGGTTTTGGTGGAGAAGATTTGTAAGGGGCTCCTATGCTAATCCGCATAGGAGATGATGAAGATTAACTCTAGTGGAATCGAGGCTTGTTGGGGTTCCTTGTTGATCGTTAGGCTCATAGGCAAGCACCCACATTGGGGTCAGGCTTGAGGGCTTATTGTGAAGAAGCGGCAATCCAAGGACTCACCTTGACTGGGATGTAGGTTGTCAGCAAGCAACTAAAACTCGAAAGAAAAATCGGCATGTCATCTTGTCTCGTTTGGTTCGCACCCCTCTACACTTGCCCTTTTCTTTATGCATCATGTGCTTGTGTAGTTGCTAGAATATTGGATTAGTTCAGTAGCTTCACTTGAATAGTTATTTTCCTTGTGTCTCGACTAGTTCAGTAGAGTAATTCGAGTAGTTTGAGAGCTCTAGTGTGTAGTTCTTGTTTATCTTTCCACTAGTATTGTGTAGAAGGCTTGCTTTGGTAGATAGGCTCAGCAACTAGCTTGTAGTTAGGGCCTTATTTGTGTCTAATTCTTGTGCTAATTTTGAATTATGTTTTAAAGGAATTGAAATAGGCTACTCACCCCTCCTCTAGCCACCATCCAACCGGTCCTTACACATGTATTCTCCTATCTTCTGACCCGCTAGACAATGTTAGAATGTCCAAGGAAGGTTAGAGGTTTTGTCCAAAGAGTGTACTATTTAGATGAGAAAGAGGGAACTACTTGTCTAAGATCTTTTTTGCTTGTTGAGCATCATCGATATGCATGTTGTTGTCTTCACTAGAGAAATCCAATTGTTTGATGGAAATGACACTAAGGTTGGAATTGTTTAGCAAGTTGTGTAATGAGGTAGGAATAATAGGATTGGACTTGAAACTCAGTTTCTTTGTTCGTGTTTTGTACCCTTTATGGTGGATCATATCGTAGGCTAACTACTATGTTTGAACTTTCCAAAAAAAAGTACTATGGTTGTGTTGTAATTAAATTGACTTCACTTGTGAACGAGGGAGGCCACAAACATTATGATCCTCAGTCTAAAAACATGAGGCATGTGTCACCCTTATAGTTCTTTTTAAACATTCCTTACCACCTTTGTAGAACTCTACTTGCCTGCATGCCACTGCGACCACACAATTTCATCTGAGCCACAAAGCAAATAAAATTAGTCAACATGTCCTTTTTTTTGTCTGTATTCAGCTGCACAGATAAATATATTGTATCTCGCTATCTGCATTTCTCAATTCAGTTTAAAATGATTTATAGCTTTTCATGTTTGTGGCTTTTTTTTTCTCGAATACGCAAAAGATTTGCGCATCATTGCATTTAAGAAGGAGAGTTTTTACAGCAGTTTTACATTTGCGTGAGGGTTTACATGGATAACAGAGAAGCGCGCCCCCCACGGTCGATCATGGCCTACTACTCGCTAAGTAAACAACGTAGCTTGGCCGCTCCGCCGAGGACCCATTGGTCTGCGGTGGCCTTGATGGTCTCTAGAAGCTGCGCCACGGACGAGGATGATCCTCTGAAGCATCGAGCGTTCCTTTCCTTCCATAGTTCCCATGTGGCTACAGTGGACATATTTAGATTTTTCGAGTGTGGTGATGTGGCACGTATGGAAACAGCTCTGCACATAATTTAACGTCCCTCATGCATGATGACCCCTAGTGAACTGAAATGTTCCATCCATATTGTGAGAAAAAGGAGTGAAAAAGGAGAGAGAGAAAAAAGGAGTGTCGTGCTCATCATATTGTGAAGAAAGGAGTGCAAAAAAGGAGTAAACTGCATGCATATATCAGTTTACATTGCAACGTGGATTGTCCTAATTGAACCACATGTATATGATGATACTATATTCGAATTATACTATATCAGCTGACTGAATGGATTCCTTAGAAAACAGTCTGTTTCTTATTCTTAATATATCACGATTATTGTAATAAATTTGTCTGTCTTAGAAAGCAGTATTAGATACATATGATGACAACAACTGTATATATATATATATATATATGAAACCACTATTATATTATATCACGTTGTTGCTCCCCTTTATTGTTTATTTGATCATGACGCATCAAAAGAATTACAGATCGAATGCTGGAAGCAAAGCACACACAGATATTTGAGCGAGGAACAACTTATAACAACACGGGTGCAACAAAAGCACCAAAAAGAGAATAAATTAAAATATTAAACACTCATGTATCAGGTTTTCTCCTGACTAAGCTAGCGTGAAACAAAGCTAGTCGGAAGAACACTGTCGTGGGCAACATAACGTACGTACGTGCATGCAGCAGGGCTGGCTCGATGAAGTGTTGGCCTGAACTCTGAAGACCGAACCTCTTCAGTGCCCAGGGCCTCTAGGGCTCGGCCCTTGTGTGAGCTGCGCCACCCACGCCATGATCAGCGACCTCGCCCTCTCATGCAGCATGCGGTGGCCGCCGCCGGCGTACTGCCCCTCCGGCAGCCGCCTGGCCGCCTCCACGGAAGTAAGTAGAGTGGAGGAGAGAGCCACGGCGAGGAGCAAAACGGTCGTCAGCAGGATCCCTGCTCTGAACTCGGACATCTTGAGAGGCGATCTCGAGAGGTTGATGAAGAGAGACCCTACTTTCTTCTTCTTCTAAAGACCTCGCCTTACTTGTCAGTGCTAACTTTTTTGTAGTAAGCACGTAGCCACAAACTAACAGGAGTTTGTGGGTTAGAGGAGGTAGCTTTTGTGGCGTTGGCATGGCTCTATATATAAGCCCGTTGCACGAGAGAATTAGTTTATCATGGCATGCATGCGTGTGATTGTGTGCAGTTTAAAATGCATTTCGCTCTCCCCTACCTACTGCGCTACGCCTCCACATCCTCCAATCGCACTATAGATCAAACTGCATTGCTTGCATAGAACGAATCTTTGATCTGTGAGTTTGCCTTAATTGCGGTAGGAAAAACGAGGCTGATCGCTCGTCTTTTCACGCGCGGACAGTTGACAGTTTGCATGCACTAGCTAGTCGGAAGTGCATGCAGTAGATCAACTAACAAAGCTATAGAGGCTGCAGTTTTTTGTTGTAGCTTTGGTTCGCTGGATTATAGGAAGGACGACGACGATCATGTGAGCTATGCAAAGGCTAAACTGTTCTTATGTTATTATAAAACAACTAGATACTATCATATGTATGAAAATTATCTAAGCTAGAGCCACTAATACAATTTGGGGAGGATGTGTACCGTAGTGTAGAACGGTAATTTATTTTCTGTTAGGGGATCTAATTTTTCTTATGTACTATCAAACGACTACGGGAGTGCTGGACTGCATTGGCTGCCGCTGTGGCTACTGCAGCCACAGGCTTGCAACTGCAACAGTGCAGCCAATTGGTACAAAGTTTGTGTTTTTTTTTTAAAAAAAAGAAAACTACAACTATCTTAGCACGTAGATTTAGAAACCTTCGGACTGACAATGTGGCTCCACATGTCCTTTTCCTGGTCGATCAGTTTACTATGTATACTTTGGCTTCATCGCCACAATAGACAACCTCTTCACTCTCAAGAAATAAAAAGTGGCCCCATTGTTTCACACAATTAAAGAAGTGGTGCTTTCTTATTTCCACTAAACCAATGCAATTTTTTTTTCTTCTGGAAAAATACTAATAACATGTTCCATGGTAACGACCCTTTATATATAAGCGTTTTTGTGTGGCCACCGCTAAGCTCCCTTCCCTATCCTACAGAGCCCGCAAGAGAATCCAGAGCGAGGATTTTCTGATTCGTGTCACATCCTGTCCTGTACAAGTACGCGCTTCGTCTATTTTTGAGCTCCTCGCATCACATGACCATGCACGGTTTGCCGGATCCGAAAGAGTACACACGATCGAGCAGACGAGCACTGATCACGCGGTCGCATTTAGAGCTCTCGGAAATTTAGGTGGCGACGACGGAAGCTGCGTCCGGACGCGTCGTCCCCTGCCTGCGATTGTTTACCTCCCCCGACGCGCACCGTCGTGGGCTGTTGGGTTTCAGACTTTCAGCTTCAGAGGGCCGGCCGGCCGGGCAGCGGCCAGCGGCAAGCACAAGAGCCCGCAATCTCGCGCCTCTTGCCGCTGAATACCATGGCCATGGAGTACCGGAACTAACCGGCCTACTCCTACATCTATGGCCTCCTCCATCTCCAGCCATTGACCCTACGCATTTCTCTATATATGGGCCACATGACGGTCGGTGGTCGACTCGTTCAATAAGAGAAGCCTTGCAATGTGCAACGCTGTACTAACTGATCTAACTACCTGCCACTTGCAGCATGGAGCCACATCAATACTAGTAGTTCCTTTTTTCTTCATTCCTTTTCTTTCAGACCAAGTAGGAAACATGCGTAACTGGCCCGGCCCATATAGAGGCAGGTACAGTAGACCTTCTTATCCGGCCCACTACATAAATCAGCCCAACATGCCAACCAAAGCCTACTATATATATCCAACCAAAAACAAAAAAAAATTCCGACCCAGCCCAGATTTTCGGATAGAAGTGACCCTGTTTGGATGTTCTGGAAAAAAATGTACACCCTAATAACTCAGTTATTTTTGTTTTAAACTTCACCTTAATAACTCCTATAGGAAATTCCTAAAAAAACTATAGGCAATTATCAGCATGTACTATAAAACTTTGTAAATTGTTGTAAACTAGGTAGCATGCAAATGCGTTCTTTATAGGACAACTAATTTTTTTTTTACTAAAAACACATAGATCGCATGATAAGTAAAATTTAGACAGATCGACAACCTGAGGGTTCTTGTCACTTGATATGGTGCCCCCCACAGGAAAAAATATATATTACAGGAACATATGTATGAGTAGAATGATATTATGTTTGGAAAATCAATATTATATTATATAAGTTTTTATTGAGGATAATTAAAATATCAATCAAGTTTTGATGATGTGAAGCTAAAACAATCTGTATGATATGAAGCTAGTGCATTACCACTATCTACCTAGTTCACACTATAAGAATTTTTAAATACAACAGCAAAGATTAAATCTTGGCGTCAGGGAATCAGCTCTTGTTCAATATGCCACCCTGCTCCCAACCTCCAACTTAGTACTGAGTAAGAACAAATAGCTGGTCCTCAACAAAAAAAAGATAGGGCCAAGATTTATTGGTATATATGTACATTCAGTGCACGAATCTAGGGAACAGCAATGGACACTTGGAGAGCAACGATCAAATTAATAACATGTGCATGCTGACTCCAATGCTCAAACCAGAGTAAAGTGAAAAGATCATTGTGTACCTGGACGCGCTTATTGACCCTGAGAGCGATGCTTTTGAGCATAACTGAATGCTGCAGGAGTTTGTTCTGTACAAGTGCAATTATTTTAACCAGAAGGATCAGACAAACACCCACAACAAAAATATGAACAATAGGTATGTAACTGCAATTATTTTTAACCAGAAGAATCAGCTAAGTCCAATACATTGGATGAATGACAAAGATATGGCCACGATTTTTACATGAAGGTCAATCGGCCTCCTTTTTTTTTTGACAATTTCAACGGGGGGGAGTTACCTCCCACCTGATTTATTGACAAAGTCGCGCTGAGCGTTGGGGGAGGTGTTTTCAGATTACATTATGGATGGAGTTCACCGAGGAGTCAAAGAGGTTGCACCAGGCGTCTGCAACGTTCTTGCTTTTCTTTGGCAACCTGATACGCCAAAGCGAGGCTTCCGCTTTGCAGGCAAGAAGGAGCTGACGTAGATTTAGGCTTTCCTCTCTGAATACAAGTGCGTTCCGCCTTTTCCAAAGCTGCCAGCAGCATAGGGAGAGGAAGGTGTTTTGCTGGTCGGTAGGGATTTGTGAGAAACTCTGAAGCTGCCGTAGGGATCCAACTTGCAGATTGCCGCTGTCGATCAGCCCCAGCGCCGTCCAGAAACTGCGCGCCACGGGGCAGTGGAAGATGATGTGGTCTGGTGTTTCCTCTGCAGCTCCACAGACCAAGCACCCCGGCGAGTCGACGACCTTCTTACGGAAGAGGTTTGAGCGACATTGAATTCTGCCCTTGAAGAGGAGCCATAGGAAAAGCTGAACTCGTGGGGAGCTGAATTCTTCCAGATGAAGTCGGAGGCTGGGTCATTCTGCTGTCCTTTGGCCATGAGCAGACGATAGAATGCCGAGGTGTCAAGCTTGTCCTTAGTGCGACAGAAGGCCGAAGCTCTGGAGTCGGGGCGGTCAGTGAGGACAGTCTGCTGAATGACTTCTTCTAGGAGCGCAAGTTCTTGCTGTGCCTGCTGAGAGAGCCGGGTCATGAAGCATTGAAGGATATTGGAGGACAAAACCTCCTGCACGGTGAGGTCCTTCTTGATGCAGTGACTGTAGAGCCTAGGGAAGCGATCCTCCAAAGAGTCATCTCCTGCCCACACATTCAATCGGCCTCTGTCACTACTGTTCAGATGAATGATAGAGACATGCTCATGATTTTTACATGAAGTATTTCTACGGACCTTTTAAAATTCTGAGAAATCCAGAGAACCTTAGAAACATTAGAACACATAAGTTGGAACTCTTTTTATCAGTGACACAAACATAGCAGCTGCACTTGGTCTTGCTATCCTAGCTAGCTGAATCTAAAATGATGCACAAGCCATGGTCAACAGTCAGCACATCACCATTGCACCATTGCATGTTCATCAACTGATCTATCATGACATTTGGCCCTGTATTAAAAAAAAAAATATTGACAAGAACAGTTTGTAGACGATTCTCATATCACAATTCCAAACCAGGCCAAATAACCACAATATATACATTGAAGGTGCTACAAAGGACATCTCATTGAAATCAAGAGTATCGGTTCTGTTTCTTTTTTTTTAAAAAAATGTAAATCTAATCACACAAAACCATACTAAAAATGGATAATTTTGCATCATTTTAGCAACAATTTTCATAGTCATAACCTGTTAACTTATTAAGGTTTGATTGTTTGATTGTTTCAATTTGGTAACTGACTACCTAATCTTTTATTTGCTCGGCATACCATTTGAAACATGGAAACCAGGCAACAATTTTCAGTACCTGCAATCCATTCATTAGTGCATATGTTATTTCAGAAAGTAGCTTTTCACCTTACTGTGCAACCTAATAAAAGAACTCAGAAAGGTTCGTCAATCAGCACCAACTAAGTTTATTCAGTCTTTTATAATTCTGTCCGGATAAACCAATTGGCATACCTGAATGTTTTTTTAAAGAACCATGATATATAGCATCATAAATCATCATTCCCCAGTCCTCAGATTTGGCACACATTGGTATCCAATATGCAAGCTTAAGGCGATAGTAGATTCAAAGAAGCAACTCACATGCTCCAGGATTAGAGTGGGAGAGCAACGCGGTGGCACCGGCCATAAGCATCAGCTGCAGTTTGGAGCAGGCCACGGCCTCTGTGTCAGGCAGGTCTCACAACAACACAGCGACGTTAGTAAAGCGAGACACCAGAGTGGTGAGCTAGGGAGCAAGACGCAATCCTGCTGACCTGCTCACGAGCAGCGTGGGGGTACCAACCATTGTCTAGCTAGGCAAAAGACAAATTACTGGATCACCTCACAATGAAAAAGAATGAGCTACAGCTTCTGTAATACTCCAAGCAAGAACAGAACACATGCTGCACTTACAAATCAAGCAAAAGGGAACAAACTAAACATTCAATGATAAGCTAAAGTTAGCTTAAATAGTTATTTCACTATTGCCTGAAAGTTCCACATTCCAAAACATATAGCGAACTGCTGAAATCTGAAGCTCTACTGAACCGCAATAACTGAACCAGAGGCATATATATAAATAATAATCAAACCAGATAGCAAACGATATCATTGATGTAGAAAACAAACACATTAGAAAACATCGATTTCAGTTCTGCTAATCTACTTTTGTAGATGTTGTATATTAGCATGTACCTTGTGGTTATCTATAACAGGTTAATGCGCCAAAAGGTTGAAAGTGGATTACCTATGTAAGAGATGGGCTGGTAATGTACTTACTGTAAATTTCAATACCTTGCTAGCATACTGTTAAGATTAAAAAAATCAATAGATACATCAGAAGTTCAATTTTTACATCGACAGTTTAAACAGTTATTGGACCATCACTGAACATGACTCTTTATTGATAATAGCTCGATTTGAAATAGATCTCATCCCCATAACAGGTTAGAGAACTGCAAAAATCAAATAAAAATTGCATGAATATCTTAACACATATACCACTTTCGTAAGAGAACAAAGACCTGACATCCAAAGCGTTGAAAGGCTTGAAGAGCTAATACCAACAAAATCGAAGCCTACTGCAGCCATCTAGTTTAAGAACTGACAGATATTGCTTGTCTGAAATAAACCTAATAGCTCATCCCTACATAGAACAGCAAGTGTCCATGTTCATCCGCCGGCCACAAGGAAGTAGAATAGAATTACTGATCAGGTCTGGTCTGGCGGCCTCGCCTGGTGGCCGGTCACGTTGTGCCGTCGTCCTCGCCTGGTAGTCGGTGGGCGGCCTAAACGGCCACGCCCACGCCAAGGAGGCGCTGTAGCCCCGCCTGGATGTGTAAGGACGGAGTAGGAGGAGCTGGATGATGACAACAACGGCGGCACATGGTGATGACCTCGCGTTCCCTCGACGTACTGCCTGGCCATGCTGCTGGTGGAGGCGGCCGGCTGTAGCCTGTCGGTGCTGCCGGTGGAGGCGGTCGGCTGTTGTCTGTCCGTGCTTCTGGTGGAAACAGTCGGCCATGGAGTGGCCATGCTGCTGGTGGAGATCGGCGCCGGAGGAGGTGGTTGTGGTCTAGGGCACGTGGTGAAGATCGGTGACCTAGAGAAAGATGCACAACAGGCAAGGGACGCACGGGAAGGGAGCGTAATTGCGAAATTTGGGCACGGAAGAGAGGGAGGGATCGGGTAATTGCTATTTTTTGCAGCGTGATTTATGGAAGTTTTAGTGCAGGATCGCAAGGGAGTTTGAGGGGAGACCTGTTGATGTGATTGTCGCACCAAGAAAAACTAACCTTTTTAGTCTTTTTAGTTGTGAGGAGAGAGAGATGAGAGATGAGAGGAGAGATGAGATTTATTTAGAGACGCACTCACGCGAGCCCCACCGAAGCCCAGGCTGCCCAGCCCAGCACGCACAGCAATTCAGCATCCAACCATCCACTCCCCGCGAACGAACGCAGATGGGCCTCAGCCCCTCCAAGCGCGTGGACGCCGCGCTGCGCCGCGCGCCGGCGTTCGCCGCCGCCTGCGACGCCGCCTTCGACCGGTGCCTCGACGACGCGCAGCGCCACTTCCCGGGCGTCCGCCTGTACCAGCTCGCCGACGCCGCCGCGCACCTCCACTCGGAGCTCAGCGCGTCCGTCCCGCTGGTCCGGCGCTGGGTGCCCTCGCCGCCGCCCCGCGCCCGAGTGGACGCCGCGCGCCCGCGCCGCTGGGCTAGAGGACGAGGCAGAGCTCTCGCGGCTCCAGTTCCGGGAGTTTGCTGTTGAGCTGTTCAGGGGAGGCCGTGCTGGCCGGAGCCGCGGACCTCCTCCGCGCCCCCCGCAACGGCGGCCGGGATCGTCGGGATAGGCATGGTGGCTCGCGCGGCTCCCCGGTGGTCGGGAGGGTCTTCGCCGTCTGCGCCGCGGGCATGGCCACCGCGGTTTACCTCAGCCTGAGCTAGGGTTTTCTAAGTGTTCCCCAAATTCTAGAGATAGAGAACCTGTACAAACTACAAAAAACTTCCACAGCTCTGCTGTGTTGTTCAGTTGAACCTGTACAAATCACTTCCACAGCTCTGCTGTATTGTTCAGTTAATGCATTATGTGGTCGGATTCAGCTCAAATGCCATTGAATCAGGTGTTCAATGTTTCTCTGGCAAATCACATTACTGAAAGCACCAGATATTTCAACTATATGATATCTATTATCTGATTTATGTTCTTTTTTGCATACTACAGTGAGTACATTTTTCGAAAATAGTTCAGATTACATTGACTAAAGGATTTGTTGCTGCACATTTTGTAGTGTAGAAATATTCTTTATAGTTTATGTTTGATCCGTGAAATTACTTCATTTATCTTTTCTCTCTCTGAATTGATGGTGCAAATGATGTACATGTGACGACATAACAGAAGGTAGTATAGTTCTTCATTTGCTTTCTTGCTGGATTGTTCTAGGCTCTTTTCAACCATCAGTTGAGAATTCTACAGGTGGAGTAATTATTGGATTGTGTCTATTATTGTAGCATTCAGTTTAATCAACATTGTTTTCCATCAGATCAGATCAACCACGATGCATAATGGATACCTGTTCTTCATTGTTTTCTCTGAATTTGCTGTTGTTACCACATTGCCTTTCAGTATACACCTAGATTTTCAGTGTGTGTGCAACAAATATAGTTTGACCTTTTGTTCAATTTCATCATGTATATATGATTTAGAGAAACAGAAGGATAAAAGGCAGGGAATAGAGTCAGAGGTCAGTCAACAATGTTATGCTAATTTTTTTTTTCTTGGAATTGTGAAGTCAGGGTAGAAGAAATATTTTGTGTGAAGATCATGAAAGAAACAAAAAACTTAGCTTCTCAATAGTAGCAGGAACTATGCTCTTCAGACCAAAGCCAGGTGTTTTCATAAAGAAAGCTGTTAATTTTTGGCAATCACTGAACTACTGTAAACAAATTGCATAGTTCTTAAATTTAATTTTGGTCAGGAGGCTTTTCCTTTTCTTTCTCTTTCTCCAAACTCTTGCTGTAAGAAATAGTCTTGAAACAAAATAAAAGGGATAATGTTGTACATTGGCTTGAAGCTATAAAGCAAAACAGAGTGAATTATTTTTGCCTTACTTTGCATTGTAGTTGAATTTTGTTTTCTGCATGAAGCTATAGTCAAACATTCTAAGAACAGAATTTGCTACCTTTCTATCTCTACATTGTTTTACTATGTTGCTACAGTCAAACCTTCGGCATGAATTTTGTTTTGAGGGGTTCCATCAATTGCTTTACTACTTTGCAATCTCTACATTTGCTTTCCATTTCTATCAACTTTGATGCATAAAGCCATAAAGGAATCAAACTTATTATGAATCAATCACAAATTCAGGCATCTCAAACTATACTATAGTTCAGGAATATTTGATGCATTGTGTTAATTATTGTACTCCCTTTCATTCTAAATTATAGTTTACTTTAGCTTTATCTTAACGCAAATTTCTCTAACCTTGATCAAGTTTGTAGAAAATGCATCAACATGTACAATATCAAATTAGCTTATTAAATTATCTTGAAATATGTCTTGGTATTTATTTGAATTTGTAGATGTTAATTTTTTTTTTCCTGAAAACTTAGCGAAAAATAGAGAGGTTGACTTAGGACAAAGCTAAAGTGAAATATAGTTTGAAACGGATGGAATAGCACATATACCTGTACTGTATATTCTATTTTCAGTCTCATCTACCTTGATGCATAAATGGTACCTGTTCTTCATTTTGCTTCTCTCAAGTTGGTCTTGATGCGGTATTTCGTTTGAGTATATCTTTAATTCACAAATCTGCTGTTGTATATAGGATTCAGAGAAACAAGATGGATTAGGAGAAACAGAATGGGGCAGCAGTTCAGAGGTCAACTGAACATGCGAAAGGCTAACCTTATCTGAATTCCATTGACCCTCTTCTTCTTCAATTGTACTGGCATTCTGACTCGATCTTGGCTTCCTCTTCGTCTTGGTATTAGCACCAAGTCTCAGATCTGCCGTTTTGTGGTGTTTTCCAAGCCTCGGTACTGTTTCTGCTGAATTTTATCGGAATCAATACGTGTCATTCGTTTTTGTTATTCTTATGAATTTTGACACTTCAAGTATAGTATGGAAAAAGTCTACTTTTTGCTCCCTCAACTTTTCGCGAAAAGTCTACTTTTCCTCTCCACGAACTCCAAAACCGGACAAACAACCTCCCTCAACTTTTCAAACCATGCGCTTTTCCTCCCCGAAGTGGTTTTGATGGTGGTTTTGTTACATGTGACGGTGGTTGTCTTTTTTTTTCTTTTTATTTATTTTGGCTGATTTTTTTGAAAAATTATAGTAAATCACAAAAAAATCATAAAATAGAAAATCTAATTTTGTTAGACTCCACATGAGTAGATCTACACAGTAAATATATAATATGTTATGCTTTAGTTTAAAGTTTTTGCTAGTCTTTTTCTTTTTATTTATTTAATTTGAATCTTTGAAAAATCATAGTAAATCATAAAAAATCCTAAAATGGAAAGTTCAATTTTGTTGTCTCCACATGAGTAGGTCTACAGTGTAAATATATAATATGGTATGCTTTAGTGCAACAAAATAGTTATAGAAGCTACATTTATGAATTATTTTAATTAATTATAGAAAAGCATAGATCGAAAGCTACAGCAAAAAATTTATATTAAAATATACCATATTATATGTTTATTTGTAGATCTACTCATGTGGAGTCTAAGAAAATTAGATTTTCTATTTTTTGATTTTTTCTGTGATTTACTATAATTTTTCAAAGATTTGGCCAAAATAAATAAAAAAAAAAAAAAAAGACTAAATTTTTTTTTACTAAAGCATACCATATTATATATTCATTGTGTAGATGTACTCATATGAAGTCCAACAAAATTAGATTTTGTATTTTATGATTTTTTTTATTTACTATGATTTTTCAAAAGTTTAAATTAGGCATAAATAAAAAATAAAAAAGACAAAACCACTGTTACTGTAGCAAAACCACTATCGAAACCACTCCAGGGAGGAAAAAAACGTATGGTTTGAAAAGTTGAGGGAGGTTGTTTATCCGGTTTTAGGGTTTAGGGAGGAAAAAAAATAGACTTTCATGAAAGTTGAGGGGGCAAAAAATACTTTTTTCCGTATAGTATTCGTTGGTCCTGAATGGGCCGAAAGATGATGCCCTAGGACGCCTGGACAGTGTCATTAAACATTAAGGCGGATTCTCCAATGGGCCTAAGCCTGGACATTCCACACTTAGTATAACGCATGTGTACTGGGCTACTAGTGGCATAATATGGCCGGTCCATCCAGATGCGCTCTTCCTTCGTCTTTCAGTAAAAACGAGTAACTAACCAATATAGTTTTTTTTTTTTTAATGGAAGTGGAGGGGCCAAAGCCCCTACAGGAGATTTGTTAAAAGACAGAAGTACAAAGATTACAAAATCCATCGATTATACTATTGCGAGATGCTTTCCTTCACTCTTAGTCTAGTCAAGGCCAATTCTCTGTTGAAGGATAACTTGCTATATTTTAAGCTTGGTCCAATTCCTCAGAAAATTACATCATTCCTAAACCCCGCCGCCCCCCCCCCAAAATGGTCCAACACATCAAGATCATAGCATTTTTTAGGAAGAATTCTGGATTTATATAGTTGGTCTTTGAGGCAAAGGACTAGTTCTGGGAAACTTATTTGCGGTTGAATGTCTAAGTTCAAAATGCCCCAATAGGACCTAGCAAAGGGACAGCCCAGGAAGAGGTGACGGAGTGTTTCTTCTATTGCTAGTTGACAAAGTTCACAGTTATATGTCTCCGAATGCATGTTCTTCCTCCGAAGGATGTTCCTTGTGCTTAACCTGTGTTTTAAGAGCAACCAAAAGAAGCTCTTGTGTTTTGGTTGGCAATTTGTTTGTTTTCCACAGCCATCTGAAAAGCAGGGTGTACTTGATGTTGTCCAATCATTCTCCTCGTTTACATTCAGGTATTCTAGGTTGCTTCTCAAAGCCTGTATAGTTGTGAAAAGGGCCAAAGCTGACAGGGGTAAATGAAACAGATGGTTGGGCAGATTATTGACCAGAGCCAGTGGCGAAGCTAGGTACACTCTAGTGGATGCCAATGCACCCACGGAAATTTTGAATACCAGTGAATAGGATCAGATTTTCACCATGGTTGCCAATCAAGTTTACAAATCTACAAGGCAGGCGCAACCCCGCTCTAGTTTACTCTAGCTTCGCCACTGACCAGAGCATTGCTGATTGAAATGTTACTATTCTTTGCAAAGGATAACCAACCAATATACAGTATATAGTTGCAAAACGCAGACGTATTCGGCAATCATAGGCATGTTTCAATTATATTATTAGTATACGCCAACTGTAACAACTGGTCAGCGATCGTTCGTATCCACCCGTAGTAATAAAATAGGAAGTCCTTTGTCGGCGAAGAGCAGAAAGCCAGAAACAAACAACTTTTTCAGCTAGCTGGAGCACCTTCTTCCAGAGAGGGAAACCTAGACCTAGGTACTCCAGCTAGGGCTACCACCACGCCCGGACGGACTCCCACAATGGACTGAGAACAAAATGGACCTGCTAGCTCTAGCTGAATCAAATGGGGTAACTAACAAGCCATGCAGGCAACGCAGCAGCCACCTAACTCGTGGCCTAGTCGCCGCGCCGAGCCAAGCAAACGCCCGGTTGGAGAATATCCTCCTTATTCCAGCTCACGCGCCGTAGCGCGTAGCGGTTGGTGCGGTGCCGAGACGTCGTCACGTCACATGGACATGGACATGGACATGGCCGCGCGCGCGACGGGGAAACGCCCCCGCGCCCCGCTTGCGGACTTGCCGAGCCGAGCGACGTCGCGCGTCGTTGCCAGCGGCGCCGCGCCGGGCGCGCGAGGTGCGAGCCCCGGCCGGTCGTCCTCTCGGTGGAAGCCGCCACATGGTATGGCATCATACATACGTGATACGTACGTACGTACGTATACGCCGCCCTTCTGCTGGTGTTGTGATGTCTCTCTCCGCGACCGTCTCTCGCGAGTTGATGATGGGTGGCGATCGATCGAGAGCAGCCTTTTGGGCACATTTAACGGCCCAGAACGGACGGATCGGACCGGACGATTCGCCCCCATCATATTGATGTTATTTCACGAGCTTGGACAAGAGGAGGATGATGGGTCAGGTCTCGACCGTGCTGCCTGTACTCAGATAGTACGAGTAATTTTTCTTCTGCGAGCCTGTTCTACATGCAACTCCTGACAGGGATTGTTTCAATTCAGGTTGCTAGCGTGGCTCTGGCTGTCATTCTTTCTGGTCGGGTAGATTCGACAGTGAAGCCCTGGACTCCGGCACACGCATGGACCGACAGAGACCATCGGACGTGCCGTTAATAGGCGAGGTAGCCTCGGAGGTAAGCGAAGGTGGCACTGGCTGGGAAGCAGAAAAGTAGTCGGACACTACCGAAGCAGAGAGGAGCTCGGGCCCGTTTCTTTCAGTTCCAGTTCCATTTTCCATCGGTGATCTATCTCCTTTTGGCTTTTGCTCGCCACGCCAACGCCATGGTGGTTTTCCTGCGGCCTTTCAGGCTTTTCTTTCCCACGCCATGGTGGTTTTCCTGGCTTTTCCTTTCGCTAGCTTAGCTAGCTCCTTGCTTCCATCCATTCCACAGATCGCACTCACACGAAACAGGTTGTCTGCCCGCCCGTCTTATCATGTGACCTCCACTTTAGACAGGGCATTCATGTGATGTTTTTGGTTACATGATGACTGAACTTTAGCAAGACGCATCAGAATCAGATTTTTCTGCATCCTACTGTCCTACACAGCATTAATAACGAATAAAAAACGCTGAGATGACAGCTTCTAGATGATGGATTATTGTTGATACAGGAAATCGGATTATTGATTCATCCTGGAAATCTCATTGTTTGACTAGATCAAATAAATGGCGACGATCGAGCAGCACGTAGTAACATGCTTGTCCCGCGTTTCAACTGAACCCACGGAGTCTCTCTCTGTGATCCCTGAATATCATGTGAGGTACCACTCTTGGTCGTGGAATCAGCAGGATCTCAAAGAATGTCAGTGGATTTAATTTAACAACGGCAAAGGAGTGCAGAGTCTCTTGTATATGTTCACATGAGCGTCGAGCCACGAGGTGAGGAGAATAAACGTGGGCGTTCATCAGTACCTTGCTTAAACCCTTCCTATCAATGCATCCCCAATAGAATGTCTTCTTTTTTTATTTATTCCGCAATTCAAAAAAAGTATTAGTTTCCGAGAAGTCAATTATCTCCAATTCGATTAGTTTATAGAAAATAGGATCAATATTTGTATCTTCTTTTATTATAAGAATATATTTCATAATTAATCTACTGATACTTATTATGTTTGATCAAACTTGAGATTGGTTGACTTTTTCTCAACAAGTGAGATTTACATTCTTTTTAGGTGGTGGGAGTACCATTCTTGTTTCTAGTTAGGTTTGCATCCCCAGCCAAACAGCAGGTGTTGCCATGTTCAGCTAGGAAATATTCATCGATCTGAAGTTCAGACTCTATTATGGTGTAAGTGCAACCGTTTCCTTGAAAATCATATAGCGCTCTAACCAAACAAGCCAGTATCGTGCCCTGCTCAATGTCAAGTACTCATATCAAGTAACACATTTTCAAGAAGGGAAAAAAAAAAACTACCATGAGCAGGAGAGACTAACAAAGAACTGATTGCCATGCTTCAACAAATTTGTCGAGATAAAAGCTAAAACTAAGTATTACTAACCAACATGCAGGATGTTGACTTAAAATCCTGGGGGCACAAAAAAACCTCCTGGGGACAAAATTCCATTGATTTCACTTGGTAGAAAGCTTCTATTTATTTTTTAGACTAGCATATCACCAGCCTCGATCCTACCTGCATATGTGTCTTGACAGGTGGTGAGGCCGCTAAGGCGGAAAGGGTTTTTGATGCTAGGATAATTAAACAATTAAAATACTCCCTCTACATCTGACAAGAGTGATTCCTAGAATCCTCTCTAGTTAATTTTTTTTAAAATTTAACTAACTTTATATAAAATAATAACAATATCTATGATATAAAATAAATATATTATAAAAAATATGTTCGATGGTAAATCTAATGATAGGTAACATTTTAATGTTTTTTAAAAATTTATTTAAAATTTAATTTAGGATAACTCTATAAATTACTTCTTTTTAAAAAAAAACAAGGCTTAGCCACTGCTTTTAGAAAGCAAAAACGTAGCATTACAGACATGATCTGGGGATACCAGATATCCAGTTCAAAATCATAGAACAAAACAGGAATAAAAAGAGCCTCATCTCCCCTAGAACTAGATCTCCACTACGTCGGACAACAACTGTTGAGTCGGCTTGAACTGCTTCATCCAGGTGGCGATGCGAGAACTCACGGACTCCAAGCTCCCCTGATCCTTTTCCTTTAAGCTAACCTTCCATTTCTGCATCAGAGATAATGCAACCAATATAACATCAGTCGGAGCTTTAGGAAACACCTTTTCAATAGCCATCTTATTCCTAGTGGTCCAAAGGGCCCAAACAAAACCTGCAAATAAGAATATTGTTAATTGGATTGATAGGGGCCCTTTGCCCTTGAACCAACCACAGCACAAATTATCCACCGATCTAGGAATATCAGATAACCGAAACACCTCCTTTATAATCCCCCAACACAATCTTGCCAGGTGACATTCAAAGAAAAACGTGATTCACAGATTACGGCAAACCACATAAGCAACAGCAAACACTCCCCTTCCATTTTCTTTTGCTCAAATTTTCAGCAACCTGCAGTTTATTATGAATCACTTGCCACATGAAGAATTTAATCTTCATTGGGATTTTAGATTTCCACAGATGTACCGCAACCTGACTAGATGCTCCACCATGAGATCTAAACCTGTACAAAGATTTGGAAGAAAAAGTTTTCTTCGGTTCCAGAACCCAGTAAACCCCATCAGCTCTATTGTCAGATAAGAAATAGTCATTCAAGGATTCAATCAAATTTAGTCAGCTATTGTATTCTTCACTTGACAAACTACGCCTGAAATCCATGATCCAATTACCACCATCCCAACAGCTAGCCACAGTACAATCTGGTTTCCTCACAAAATGGAAAAGATCCTTGTAAAGAATCTTCAAAGGAACATCATGAGCCCAGCAGGGAGGAGATAGATTTTGACTAATGTATTCTTCACTTGTGTACGGAAGTGGAAAGGTGTATATTTAGTCAGCTATTGTATTCTTCACTTGACAAACTACGCCTGAAATTTAGTCAGGACGGATGGAATAGAGTACAACATCGATCCAGCTTTGAGCCGTTACAGCCTGCAGTAACTTCCAGCGTTGAAAAATCGAGATCAACATTTTTTAATGACCCAAATTGCAACCCGCACAAGTACAAGGGGGTCAAGGACCTACATGAAAATGTTGTCAAAAAAGGACCTACATGAAAATCGCTCATGATTTTTTTTTTTTTACTAGAAATCGTTCACAATATGATACTACTACGTTGTGACGTCATGCTGAAACGCTACGCTACGCAACCACTCCCATTACGACTTTATACACCTTTCCACTTCCGTATCAATATCATGGCACTTATGAAATAGTTGAACGCTAGAAATGGGTTGATGCGCTACCCTGCTTCTGACTTCTGGAGAGCACAAAACCTGTTTAAAAAAGTATTTAATATCGTGGAGGTTAAAGGTTCGTTAATATTTGGCCTAGTTTCTGTATGTTTTTGCAGTTATGGAAATGATATAAACAGAATAAATATGTAGTCTTTTTTTTTCAAGGTGAAAGAATCAAGATAGAAAATCCAAGTGAGTTAATGGCACGAGTTAACTTTGAAATTGACAAGTTTTTCATTTAAAATTATTTAGTGCCAAAAAATCTTTTAAATTTCTTAGACTTTTGGGATTCAAAGTTTAGTTTTTTTTTTTTTATGAATTCGGATGTTGGCATGGTTTATATATATATAAAAGTTATCGTTATCAATACAATCTTTAACTTGGTAGTTGATGGGTTTTAGTTAAAGTCATTGATTGCTAAATATCCTTTTTATTTTTTATATTTCAAAATTCAAATTTAGAAGTTCTAAATGACTTCGGACATTGACACAATCTATATCAATCTGTTTCAATTTTTCACAACCACTGGCTTGATATGCATTTTTTTTCTTTTTCTTTCGGATTACAGTTGGCGCTCATATACATACAGTCATAAATAAACATACACACGTCAACTGGAATTGTTTGGACCATCTCCCCATCGCTGTCCTTTCTTTACGTACACTTTTACATGTTTCAGGTGGTGTCCAAACACTGCTGCATCACTAAAAGAAAACTCCCGCCGAGTTAATGGCGCGAAGATCCTGGAAGGTTAGTAGAAGATTGATGCCGCTGCTGGCCTTTTACGCTGATGAGAGTAAACTAAACTGCCCCGGGGACGGTAAGGCTAATGGCTCCCCCAGCCAGCAGGCAAGACAGACAGACAGGGACGGCGGCGGGCGGACGCGCACCCGGAGTCCCCTCGGAAACCAATGGATTGATCCGCGGCAGGGCAGGGCGCATGTGCGGCCGCATCTTTCTTTAATCCGTGCAGCTAAACCGTGAGCTGTTCCTGCGCGCAATAATCATCTGGGCCAGCCTTTCTTTCCCATACCAATCCCCACCTCCCCCTCCGCTCCACCGCTGGGGATTTGGGGAGGAAGGGAGGGGGACCTGCCCCACCGCCGGTGCCTGGCGGTCGCGCGGCCTTTTCCGCCCCCCTTTTCGCTGTTCGGCAGCTCAGCCTCGGCGGACAACCGCGGCCTAGACCGCGTCATGCGGCTGCACGCAGCAGGCAGTCCTTGCTGCGTCTCTGTCGCTCTCTGCGCTCGTGTAATTCTAACGGTCCAGCCAGCTCTGCCTTTGATGCTCTACGGGCGGGCCTACGGCCTACGGGACAAGCGACATGTTGGTTCCGTAGTACAGTATGTGTGGTGTATTGGGTTGGATTGGATTGGACCTGATCCCGATTGGTTCTAGCGTGCACTCCCACGCAACGGCTTCACATTCCTGGCTGGCTGGATCGGGACGCAGCGCAGGTGCAGGTGTCCCCTATTCATGCCATTCTTGGTTTGCTACTGTGTCGTACCCTATTCATGCCATTCTTGGTTTGCTACTGTGTCGTACTACTCCACTAGTAGCTGCAGGCAGCAACTCAGGGCCGGGTCGACTGTGCGTTTGTGCCTGGGTAAAGAGCGCGAGAAGAAGATCCACCCTCGTTTTCTATGCCAAGTTGAAGGCCGTCACGATTCGAACTGGCAATTCGTTGATTGCCCACCATGTGCGCGTTCCCCAAGGTGAACACTGAAGAACAGGCAGCATCACGCAACCACCAACCGGAGCAGGCACACTGCCACAAGATGATACATAGGAGTATATATATATACACACGCCGCGCGGACAGACGCTTCCGAGGACAGTAGCAGTAGTAGCATACTCGTCGAATCGATTAACGGGCGGCACTCGGTCACTCAGCGTGTGGCCTGCCTGCCAAACTGTCCGTCGTCCCCCCGGCCCCGCCTGGCGCCTGCGCCTGCTGCGCCTGTGCTCGGTTGGCCATCCATCCCTTCGCTTCCACGCACCAATCTTGTCCCGGCGCCTGCCAAATCCAGGAAGGCCACGGCCCCGAGACGGACAGGCAGGGAGAGAGAGCAGTTGAGCACTAGGCAATGGCAGCTTCTTCCGGGACGCGCTCGGTGCGCCTGCTGCGGCTGCTCTCCCTGCTCGCGTTCTGCGTCGCGCTGAGCCACCAGGAGTCGTCGTCGACGGACTCGTGCGCCATGGCCAAGGTCGCCGTCGCCAGCCTCGTGCCCTTCGACTCCACCTCCTTCCGCTGCACCGCCGCCTGGAAGCAGCAGGACTTCGTCCTCAGGGTATGCCTGCCCTGCTGGTTCCTTTTGTTCCCCCTTCCTTTTCATACATCCATGCCGTGTGTGTGTGTGTTCGTCGTCGCTGGGAGCCCTGCCCTCGGATTCGTTCTAGACTACTAGATCCCATTGCCATTGGATTGCTTCAGAGCTCGCCCGGAGCTGCCTGCCAGTCGATCTGCGAATCGTAGAGCTCGCTCACCGCGTCGCGCGCATTGCATTGCATTGCATCATAATAATCCGATCTGATCTGACCCCGAATCACGCCGGTCTCGTTCGTGTTGGCCGGGCGCCTGCTTCTGCCTGCAGTACAAGAACACGGGGCCCAGCGAGTGGAGTTTCATCCTCTCGGCGCCCGACAGGGGCTCGTACGTGGCGGTCGGCTTCTCCGGCAAGGGCGCCATGGTCGGGAGCAGCGCCGTCGTCGGGTGGGTCTCCAACGGCAAGGGCACCGTCAAGCAGTACTACCTCGGCGGCAAGAGCCCCGACGAGTGCGCACCGAACAGGGGGCTCCTCAAGCTCGTCAAGAACCGGTCCGTCGTCGTCTCGCGCTCCGGCCGCCTCTACCTCGCCTTCCAGCTCAGCACCGACTACCCGCAGCCGTACCTCATCTTCGCCGTCGGGCCCGACGGCAACCTGCCGCAGCAGTCCAACGCCCTGCAGCTGCCGATGCACCAGAGCATGGCCTCCCGCGCCTTCAACTACACCTCCGGTACGGTATATATGTCCTCCGACGACCCAATTCACTCACGCATTTTTTTTTTCTTTTGCAAATCGCGAAATGCGTGCGTGAGCCTGCGTGACAAGAGAGAGGATTTAATTTCGTCTTGCTGTGCTCAGGGATATCTTACGAGACCGCCGGCTCCGTCTCCGGCGACGCGGGGTTCCCGGCGGAGAGGAAGCACGGGCTGCTTGGCATGATGGGGTGGGGCGTGCTGATGCCCATCGGCATGATCACCGCGCGCTACTTCCGGCAGCTGGACCCGTGCTGGTTCTACACCCACATGGCCGTCCAGGCGTGCGGCTACGCCGTCGGCATCGCCGGCGTCATCCTCGGCTTCCGCCTCAAGGAGGACGGGCTCAAGAACGTGGACGTGCACAAGGCGCTCGGCATCGCCATCTTGGCCATGGCATCTCTTCAGGTACGCTACGCAGAACGCAACGGCGACGCACCGTGGAAACGGAAATTAAACTTCTGAGTTACTGTATTACTGTACTACTCCTCCTAGATAAGATAAGATTAACAGCAGCCTCCATAATTAACACGGGGAAAAATTGAATACACGTAAATCATGATAGTAATTTGTACGGGTAGCCACTTTCGGTTGGTCCGGCACATGCGTACGGTGTGGACAGGATTGGAATCTGTCTGCCGCATGGCCAGGCTGGATAAAAACAGCATGGTTTTACGGGGTTTGTTTGCATTGTAGTAGTTGACCGTGATTAAGGACAGCTTAGCATACTAGGACTGAAGAAGAAGCGAGAACATTTTCAGTCACATGCCCCGTGAAAAACTGAAAAACATGCAGTCAGAATAGAGGCTTCCATTTTTGTTGACAGCAGAGGCTAGCTCGCTAGACAGACAATGCGCACCGTAGTCTTGCTGTATGTTCTCTGAGAGCTGGCAGGTGACGGGTTCCGAGAAAGTGGCTGGAGTAGCAAGCTCTCCGCGCAGCATTCTCAAATTCTTTATTAAGTGGAATCTTCGACCGCCGACGAAATACTCGTATGGCTGAACTCAATAGTCAAGTGTGTGAAAGTTGTCGAGCACTGAAGTTGACCTTGACCCTAGGGAAAATGCAGTGCTCCTGCAGATCAATTTTTTTTACTGTACTGTCTCGAGTCCAACATCAGAAAAGTCCATTTTTCAGGTGAACTGCCTTTTCGTGCTGCTGATGTATGTGTGCTTTTGATTTGAATTTGATCCATTACCAGGTGCTGGCGATCCTGGCTCGGCCGGACAAGACGTCCAAGGTGCGGCGGTTCTGGAACTGGTACCACCACAACATCGGGCGCGCGACCATCCTGCTGGCCATCGGCAACATCTTCCTGGGCCTCTCCATCGCGCAGGAGATCAGCGCCTACATCGTCTCCTACGGCGTCTTCGTCGCCGTGTGGGTGGTCGCCGTCGCCGCCTTCGAGATGAAGCGCTGCTACGCCGACGACGACTGAGCGTGCCCGACGGCCGGTGCCGATGATGAACCGTGGCAACGGCGGCGACGATACGTACTGTCAGTCAGTTCGTTCCGATCGAGAGCAGCTGGCTGGCCATGCATAGGACTATCGACGAAGTTGATGACGTAAATTATTAAGCGTTTTCACGACCAGTGAGGCAGTGACCGTGACACACAAACATACACACCACCATTCTTGTTCCGTACGTAGCTCGCAGCTGGATGGACAGTGCATTTTCGGGAGGGCGTGCTTTGGTTGGCTAAAATTGGTTTTTTGGGGGTATAGGATGTGAAAAAAAGGGGCCGGACTGCATGCTGTGTTCTAGCCTAGCTGGACGCTCTGATTCATATATTTTGTACATTTCATGTTGTGTTTGTACCCTTTTGGACGATAGCTTTGTTCTTCACCTTTTTTGTTTTTGTTTACACCGTACGTCCATTGATCAATGATACTTATTCGCTGATTCCTGGACACAGCTGGATGGAGTACAGTGTGGCTGAGATTAGCACGCCTTGACCTTTATTTATGCGTCGTTTTAGAGCGGCACCAACCGGATGCAACGTGCTCCAGTGCTGACTGCTGTGGTGCATACCAGCACCGACATGCCACCCACAACGGAACGATTCAAGCCCGCGATTCGCCGCTGCTGGCGGCGCCGGCCACCGGGCGCGGCGACATTCCAGACCGTGCTGCGGCGGCCGCACGTACGCACGCGCAAGTGTTGTGATGTCTCAACGGAAGGGAGTCGAAATGCATGGATGCGGGGAAACGGCGCGGTCGGCGGAATTTCGCGGTCGTCCGGGGGCAGCTGATGGACGGACAGCCGCGGCCGAAGCCCCACGCGGCGCGCACGTCCGAAACCCCAGGCCCAGCCGACAGCGGCGGGCTGAGTCCATGGCCGGCCCCAGCACGTCCGCACGAACGGCGAGGACGCGCGGCGAAATGGCCGTGCTCCGTGTCTGAGAGCGCGCCGGGTGCAAAAAGTTGCCGGCGAGTCACATCGAATCAGCCCGTGCTTATCGAGTCTCGCCTTCTGAGTCACATCGAATCAGGTAATGCTTATCGAGGATCATCATCGCCTTCAGATGGTGGTGACTAGGATCCGACGGCACCTCACCACGAGTCGTGGATGTTGTCACCACAAATCGGACCAGAGTAATCCCAACGGAGTGCGCAGTTTAAAAAGTCACAATTTCAATCAGACAGCTAGCACCATCAACAGGCTTGGGTGGACCTGACAATCGTGACTACAGGTCAAGCGGACAGCAACGTTTTCGTCCATGCCATTTTGCTGAATCGGGGGCATAGGCATGGTGCTAAGGTTCATCTTGATTTTGAATTCTTGTGTAACGGACACGAGGTTTTAGGTCCTCAAGGTGAACTATTGCAAAGACACATTGTCATTCTGCTCTTGCACAGATGCGCGAACGGCTCCAGGCACAAAGTCATGGTTAGTTACAAGCATCCGGCACGGTAAATGACTCAGAATGGTCCATCAGCACTAAAGCTTACAACCAAATGGGAGCTACAGGCTGCAGAAAAACTGAAATGCCTCAAAACAATTGAAGTTTGCCTAGACACGGAGCTAAGCTAACCGATGCATGAATCGCTCAGTCAGACAGAGCAACATTATTTCTAACAACTGACATGAATCCATGCTAAATCTCAGGGTTCACTCTTGACAGCATGGCTGTCAGAGGCGCCTGCATTTTGAGCATGTGATGACATAGCAAATCCCTTCATCTTTAGGTCCACCGGAAATGGATGCGCCTCCTGCAGCAACTGGTGCTGCTGCTGCTGCTGCTGCAAATGCGTCTGCTGTTGCTGATGCTGGGAGTGGATCTGGAGCTGCTGCAGCTGCTGAGCAGCCAGAAGAGACTGTATATGGCTGCGCTGGTAACTTTGTGGATTGCCTCCAAATGAAGACAGACCAAAGTTTCCCATTTTTCCAATATTGGCATTTACCTGTCCTGTTGCAATCTTCAGCTGCTGAACCTCATCTCTTAGCCTGTCGTTCAGTGCTGCAGGTAGACAAAGGACTAGTAGTTATAAACTTGCTAAATATAGGTAAAAATGATATAAATGACAGTTTATCATAAATCACAAATTACAATGATCCAATGTTAATGTTATTAGGACAATCCTTTCACTTGAAATTTTTGCTAGTTATTTTTTTGCTCCTTTTTTTTTGTTTGGAGCGGGTGTGTCATCAGATAAACATCACAAATGTAGCATTTCATTTCTAAAACTTCAGCTTATTCGCTTTGGACGAAAAAAAAGTATATACAAAACCTTACCATCCTGCAGCCGGACCTGCTGCTCCATTGTCTGCACACGTATCTTCAGATCACTATTCTCGCTTGTCAAACCAGTGGTATCTCTCTGTATCATACAGATAATCAATTATAAACTTGTAGGAAAAGGGAACACACGTTTTCTGAAAATCTAGAGCTAGTGTGTCTATATGTGTGTAGGTGGTATGAGTAGGATGAGATGGGATGATTTGACCAGCAGCCATGGGGTGAGGTACGGTTATTAGCCCTTCCCTTCTACTTTTCCAACCACAACACAACTTCTCACTTTATACAGATGGAGGTGTAACTTGACCCTTAAGGACCTGTTTGTGCAGCCCAATTCCAAGCTCCATCTCAGATCTGGAGTTTTTTTTTTTTTTTTAATTGTCTCAGATCTGGAGTTTGTACGCTAAAACCAAGAACCTTGGGATTCTATCTTTTGTCTAGAATAGAAAGATAACAGCTTAGCCAAACAACTCAAGTATACCCACAACTCTACATCCATAGATTTCTAGAGCTAGGAATATCCAGCTCCAAGAACTCCACAAATTTCCAGGAGCTAGAACTCTACCAAACAAGGCCGAAGTAAACTATAGATGTGATCTTATAGATATCATCTGATCTTTCCAGACTGAATGAACTTCCTAAATAAAAAATGACTTGGTTTGGAGGACAATCTGGCACGGTAGGGGACTAGGAGCAGCCTCCTGGTAGCAGCATGGGGGCTGGTGGTGAGTGCCCTAGGCATGTTGGCACCCTCTTGGACTGCTGGCTGGCCGTGCGCTTTGCCACCCATAACAGATTGATAGGATTTACCAAACAGACAGCAAAGCACACCTTATGATTATTTGCAGAACAAGCTTGAGGACTCAGGAGTAAAACATTTTTTAAGAAAAAGATCTAATACTACACTCAAGGCAGTTTGGTTTCTGTTGATATGCGGAGCTGCCTGGATAACTAATAGACATATGCAGACACATAAGGAAGCTTATGTTTGTTATTGTAGAATTGACGAGCCAAAGCCACAAATATCTTATGTGGAACTGTTACTAAATGGTAAATGCTCAAAGCATTGCAAAAGTAATTCATGTATCAAACTGCCAGCATATTTAAAATCTCCGTTGACTGTTCATGAGACTAAGAAGCAACTGTTACCCTTGAGTAGTAAGCAAATTGCAGATTATAATATAGACATTTATCTAATACATCTCCATATTTAAAAAAATCGAGAAAAGGTAAGTGCAACTGTACAAGTGAAGAACCTGCAACATGGCCAGCTGAGTTGATAGTGTAGTTGCTTCTGACTGGAGAGCCTGTACTTTCCTTTCAAGCTCTGCAATGTAGCGCATCTTTCTCTCCTTTGACCTAGCAGCTGACTGGCGGTTTGCCAAAATCCTAAAATATGCCATGAAAATAATTACTTGGTCACTGGAGCAAGTGATCTAACTACCATAACCAAAATACACATCTAGACTGCTGAGATGTGTTATCATTCAACCACTCACACAGTAAAAAAACACTAGAATTCACATGACTTGAATACACTAAGTTACATGGAGCATATTTGTTACAAATTACAGCTGACAAAAATTTACTGCCCCCGCTCCAATATAAGTTCATTAGGAGATTGACATATAATATAACATTTGACTAATAACATCTATTAAAATATATTATATAAATATAAAGTGTTATATATTATAGCAGTATGCTCCACGATGAAAAAGGTCTGACTTAGAACAAACCTAAATAGGCACACATCTGGGATCAATAGTACTAAATTACAGTGATGCATTACAGGATCATTCTCATATATTTTAGAATATATACTCCCGGTGCCTTCCCACAAGATGAGAATGAATACCTACTGACAACGACATGACATGGTCTGCTACTCTGGTATATAGTGGTATAAAGATGTCCACTCAATTAGCAGACTAATTACAAGAGCTAATTAATTCATAGGACTGGAAATTGAAGTGCTCGATTATATTCTCATCATGTCAATAGTACATGTATGAAGAGGGCAACACCACAACATAGAGGATTACTACAATTCTTTGCCAATCAAGATCTGCGAAGTTATAGCTATGTCTAATTTGCAGTACCACCACTTAATGGACCTAGCAGTGGGCCAATGATGAACCAAGATTGCCTTTCATCTATGATATCGACAGTCCATAGTGCTATTATATTCTGCTGGATCACACAATCAATCAGACCAAAAGTTCTAATAGGTCTCGTTTCAATCTATGGTTCCAGATTCAAAAACTTTCTTCCCTTTCACACTCAGTTCCTGTGACTCTTTTGCGGGAGGCTGCTGTGCTCTTTAAAATTAGGAGTAACAGTATCCTCGGGTGATCAGTCCTTGTCAAACGCCGCCACAATCAATATCATATTCGCCCGATTGCTGTTACCAACCGGGAATACTACAAAGGTGACATGAACAGTAGTCGCAAATAAAACCGAGGGGAGCTCTCCTCCACAGGGTGATGTTAGATTCTCACCTCTTGGCGCGCTTGGGGTCAACGAGCGCGAGCTCGGCGAGCTTAGCGTCGGAGATGGCCTTCTTGGCGTCAGCGCCCGCCCTCCCAGCCGTCCCCGCGGCGGCGGATCCAAGCAGGGACGTGGAGCCGTCCATCGACATGCTGTGCTGGTGCCGCGGCCGCGGCGGCGGCGGAGGATGCGGGTGCGCCGAGGGCTCCGACGGCGGCCCGGGAAGCGTGCCGCCGTTCTCGAGGAACATCTCGAACATCCGGCTGCCGCCGGCGCCGCCGCCCGCCTCCGCTTCCTCCTCGTCGTCGTCGTCCTCCTCGTCCTCGTCGCCGGCCACGCAGGCCTCCCCGACGACGCCGAGGTCGGCGTCGAAGGTGAGGTCGTCGGGGAGCGCGGCGCCCCGAGGAGGATCTCCGACTGCGCGCGGCGGTGCCCCGCCCCGCGCCGCGGCGGCGAGTCCGGCAGCATCGCGGCGACGTCCCCCGACGCAGAGGCGGAGGCGGAGGAGGGGGCGGCTGGGTCCGCGGGCGGGGCCGGGTCCATGGAGATCTGGGGAATGCGGGTGGGAGCGCTGGGGCAGGAGCGGGGCAGGGGGCGGCGTGAGGGGGCAGAGAGGAGACTAGGGAGCAGGAGCCAGGAGGGAGTTGGAGGAGCAAGGATGACTAGGAGGTGGAGGAGGAGGGGCAGGAGGAAGACATGCTCGCGTTGAGCTTTGACCGAGGCATTGACTCCTCGGAGAAAAGGAAAGGGAAAAACAGGGAGAGCCAGAGCCAGCCATCCGCAGCGTGGGCGTGGTGGGATGCGAGTGGTGTGGCCATCGGTCGCCGCTGCTGCGTTGGGCCTGCGGATCTGCCGATCTGGCCGAGATGCGTGCCGAGCTGGGTCCAGCTGCGGCCTGCGGGCTCGACCGGCTACTGGGCTTGGAGACCTCCGAAGGTTCCGGAATCCGGACTCTGGTTCATTGGTTGCTCCACGGAATTTTTTTTTTTGTTCTGCATTCTTTTTTTTTTTTGAGGCCTTTTGTTCTGCATTCAGTAGTTAGGTAGGCAGCACCAGAGAAACTCTTCAGTTAGGATCGCGTCGCGGTGGAATGGAATCCCAGATAACTGAGCAGAGTATGTCTCGCGATCCCGGCTTGAGTTGTTGGTCTATGAGAAGAGAGCGCAATTGTGCTGCCCATGAGCTTGTACAGCTCGCAAAACTATATACGAAACCTGCAATAAAAGAAGGCAGGAGAGAGTGGCCACGTCGCGGGCCGTTCCCGGCTGTCCGATCGGGCGGCCGGACGGCCTGGATCGGGCGAGAATCGGTCATTTTGCAAAAAACCCCTCGTACTCTAGCAAAATATAACCCGCAGTCCATCCTCCTCTCTCAGAAAATTTTGCAAAACAGCCCTCGATCTTTGCATAAATATAACCCGCCGTCCAGACCATTGTATGGGCCGGCCTGCAACCAGTTTGCCCTGTACACGGGCTGAAATGGGCCAGATTTGCCCCAAATAGTCTTCTCCTTTTTGTGTCTTTTATTATTTCCTATGATATGCTGATTTTGTTTATTTCATACAAAAATAATTACAACTCCTAAAATCATAAAATTTTTAAATTAGCCTCTCCATGATATACTCTCTATATAAAAAATATGAAACTTGTAAAATAAAGAAATTTGAATTGATTTAGAAAAAACCTCTTTTAATTAATAAATGAAACTTCCATGATTTCTACACATTAATATATTAATCTTAAAATTGTAAAATTTGGTGTGTGGATCCTATGTGATATTCATAACCTCTAAAAAAAAAGTTTATATAAATTTCAAATGTTTTAAAAAATATTATTCCATGCTCAAACAATAAATTAATTAAAAAAGAGAGTTTCAATCAATCTTTATAGGACTCAAAAAAAAATATAAACAGCAAGATGAAAAAACTATTCTTAACATATACAATCATCCACAAATGATAATTTTCAACTATGACAATGAAATACAGGCCCTAAGCGGTTTGGCGTTTCTCCTTCCCAGCTTGTATGTATATCGAGCAGATTGTTGCTCAGGAATGAAAGCTCTATTTTCCTCGGGAAAAAAAAGCATGTTTACCTGGACCGTGGTGGAGCTAAAGATTGCTTGAAAGCTGAAATGCCAAGTGGAACGGAACGGGTGGTAAGTCTATTGATCGTTGGTGCCCCGCGGTGGCAACTTCAGCAAGGACTCCGAGTTCACTTGTTCCAGAGAGGCATAAAGCGTAACTATTAGCAGGCTCCAGAGTACCTAAGCTGTAATGTCCAGGCTCCATAGAATTAATGCAATAACAACCTGCACCCGTGGGCGCCCAAAACTCTGCAGAACAGTTCCAGCTAAAGGCTACTCTGATTCCATGACATTACACAAACAGCTATAGATTACAAAACAGAGTCAGGACCGGTTACTGATGTAGAAGCAGCCCTTGGTAACTCGGTACACGTTCCAACCCACCAGACTTGGGAAAGGTTGGAATATAAGCGTCCAGACGAAACATACAGTAGTGATGGAGCTATAGAACGAACGAACAAGTACCAGGGCTGCCCCCCTTTTTTTCTTATTTCAGCTGCCTATCTAAAGATCTCTCGGGACTAGAGGATACAGTCATTTTGCTATCACTACTGCATAGGTACAGTTGGTCTGGGGAGCAACGAGTTGACGAGCTCCTCATTTATCTTCACAGGTAGCGGGGGCATCTGCTTCATGATCTCTGGAGCATCGTTTATCCTGCAAACATTTTGGATGGGATCAGAACTTACATATCACAACTGTTCAGTTTGGACAGAATAAAATATTTTGTGTAGAGAAAAGAAGTTCCAGTGATGTATTTGGTAAGGGTGCACATTTGTGTTTCTGGGCCTTTCAAGTGCAGTAAACTTCCTGTAAGATTTTAGAATTTCTGACACATAGCTAAAATCCTAAAGGAACTTATTCATGGTAGTAAGTAGCAGCAAGCAGCACTCCTGCGTATTCGAGGGAGATAAAACTAGTACTCCTAAAAAAGGACTAGCAGATTGGATTCTACATAGAACATCCTACTGCTGTCAAGAGTCAAAGACCAGATTATTGATAGCGAGAATGGGAAATTTAGAAGTGATCTCAGTTTAACAGTCTCTTTAACACTGCCAAAAGGAGTATCTTGCCAAACTGCGACAGGCATATATGATGCATTGCCACGGTGAAGGAAACATAGTGTTTGGATCCCATGAATTGAAACCAATATCTAAGAAAGTGCTTCTCACATCATTACTAGATTACTTTCCAATTCCTCTCAATTCCTGGGAACCAAACAAGGCCTTATGTGTTATGAAAAATGTATGTATGCATCTAATAACAAATGGAACCGAACATGTTAGATGAATATATCACTTCAAAAGATTTTGAAATAAACGCAAAAGCAATTCAAAACATACTCTTTCAAGACCCTGAGTATATTATCTCGTGTTTGGCACAGCAGAGAGATGTTGTCCTGTATCTGCGGGAAGAAATTGACCATGCATAAATAAAATAACAAGACAAAACATAGAGCTTGTTGAGTAGAAAGTCAACATACAGGCTATTCGAACCCACACACCACCTAGAAATAAAAGGATACCTGCATGTTGCTAAGGTTTGTCGAAATTTGACTCAAAACCTGGGCATTAGTTTCAAGGATTTCGCCCGTTGGACCTCCAATGGCTGCAGAAGACAAAAAAGGTGAATAACTAATAAGTCAGTATCTGCCCATGATTCAAGTGGCTCCAGAACTTCCATCAAATTTAAAAATGCATAGTAGAAAAAACAGCTCAAATATGCCAACCAATTATCTGTAGATTCCCACAATGTATTGCCAGATAAAGAATCATGTAAAAAGCAGAGAAGCCGTGCAACTGTAAATAGTGATTGTCATCTAGTATATGCATTGCCCGTGATTCAAGTGGCTCAAGAACTTCCATCAAATTTAAAAATGCATAGTACAAAAAACAGCTCAAATATGCCAAGCAATTATCTGTAGATTCCCACAATGTATTGCCAGATAAAGAATCATGTAAAAAGCAGAGAAGCCGTGCAACTCTAAGTAGTGATTGCCATCTAGTATGCACTGTCCATATATCCAAAAAAAGAGTATGATCTGCTAGTCCTGGACCAGTCTATATTCCTAGCGCCTATCAAGAATATAAAATTATCCTCTCAGGATTTTTAATATAAAATTATAACTGAAATTAATTGATTTGTGACTGATGCGAGAGAAACTTATATGAAAAAGATCACAATAGCAAATGGTGATTTAATGCAGCAAATTGTCAATCTCTACCACAAGTTAGGTGTGAAAGGGGACTGCATCTACCAACACACTTCCCCTTTTGTAGCAGTAACATTGCCCAGAATCAGACCACATGACAGGTCAGCTATATTTTTAAACCCCAAGTCAGTTGGTTTCTGGTTTCAATGCCTCAGATATACTGCAGAAACCAATACACAATGGATGCCATTGCAATAAACAAGTATATGATAGTAGCCAGTAATAGTCACAACATCACTTTAGAGTGATAGAAGTAGAACTATCCAAAACAAAACAGAATGTTAAATCATGCAAACACCAATTCTTACACTGACATACGAATAATGGAGTGAATATCAATCTGATTTACCTTTGGATGAGATTTCATCATCGTCCATTGGAAGAACTGGAACAGGGTATGAAGGAACATTAGGCCTACCGGCCATATGGACAGGTGGTTTTGATGAAGAATCTGAAACTTTCTCCTGCATCAATGGGTAGTTGTCAATGCAAATCTCTTATTTAAGGAGTGTGTAATAGGAACACACATACACACACACATAAACATTGTGACACTGTCCAACCAGATATCTGTTATGTGTGGAAACTACTGCAACAATTGATACTCTAGGCTGCATTGTAACTTTATTTAAATGGAGTACAATCAAACCTTTTTGTCTTTGCTTTTCTTAGATGAGTTGTGATCCTCTTTCTTTCTTTTGGCACTCTCCTTTTTCTGCAGGCTCAACAAATTCCCTCGAATCATTTCTGAAACCTAAAGACTAAAAAAGACCAGGCATCATGACACTGTGAATGCTAAGTCTTATCTTACTTACATTCATCCATCTGCAGCGCAAGGCTACATCTCGAACTGTTTTCTCTGGCAACTTCATCGCAATTTTTGCATAACGAACGACAGGTAAATCGGATGCATACCTGAGAGCAAATGCTGAGAAACATTAATGGAACCATAAGGTAAAAAAATTAAGGAACTCGCTGTTAACAGGCCTTCATGATGTTACCCAAACATTATACTTGCAACAGCAAAATGCAAGCCTGTACACCTGATGCTACAGTCATTTTGAGCACTGTCTTGCGCGTAAGATTTGTGTTATTTAACTAACAAGAGCTCTCCCATGCTTCGCAGTATAGCAGAATAAAGCATGTGTTAAGAGTGAACAAAGGGCAAACATTATCCACTTGCACCAAAATGTCAAAGTTGAATTAACTAGGATTACATTCCAAGGAGAAGCATTAGCATGCGAAATTGACTAGGGATAAGTTTGCTCTGACTCAATTCAAAAGGAAGCCATCGAGTGTTGCGATCTACGCCTATGCAGGTACAAATCTCACTGAATTGCTAATCCCATAACACAAGCGTTGCTTAATTGCTCAAATTACCAGCCAATTCTATCCAATAGTCAGAATTCAGTAACGAAAAAAGCAACCGTCTAGCTCGAATAGCGGAGCTCCCAAACCCGCAAAACCCAGAAATTCGGCGGACTCACTTGACCACCAGCTCGTCGAGGATGGCCTGCTCCTCCGGCGACCACTCCCGCGCCAGACCAGGGTCGTGCCGAAGCGCCGCCGCGGTGCCGCCGTTGCTAGGGTTAGCTACCCCTCCTCCTCCTCCTCCGCCTCCACCGGAGTGGGACCCGTTCTGCGCGGCGGTGCTCGCCGGCGGCGGGTGGCCGTTGGCGCCCATGGCCCCCACAATTGGCGCGAGAATGTTTCGCGACTCGCTTCGAGAACCTGCTTGCTCCGGCCCGAGTAGGTGGGGAACGGGAGCCGCTCTCCTCTTCGTCGTGCGGCGAGTGGATGAGGAATAAAAAGGGGTTTCCGTGTCTTTTTTTGGGGGTTCGTTTTGATCGAATTGGGGATTTTGTAGCTTCTGCAGCTTGTTTGTTCGCAGGGTAGCATTTAAATCCCATTTCTTGAAATTAAAGAATCTTTAACTTTAACTAAATTTATAAAAATATTATCTACATTTAAATGTCTAAAAAAGTTTATTATAAATATATATTTCATGATGAATCTAACGATACTTATTACACATTATAAACATTAAAATTTTTAAATTATATTTAGTCAAAATTAAGAATCTTTAACTTCTCGAGAAAATGAGATTTATATGTTTGCTGAGACGGATAGAGTACCAATTAGTTTTCCCATTTGGATTTTTACTTTTTAAAACTTGTGCATAGTACTACATCCGTCTGCAAAAGATCGTAATTATGGGTTTAATTTAGCTCATGTTCGATTCAATTTATAGTAAAAATTATTAGTATTTATATATCAAAATAAATTTATAATAAAATATATTCTATAAATAGTTTAATGGTACTTATTTTCTATTATGAATATTTGTACTTTTTATATAAATTTAGTTAAAGTTTAGACGGTTTAACTTCTAAAAAACGAAAATTGCATTCTTTTGTGGATAAGACAACTTTTAATTTATCGTATATAGTTACCTATAGATAACTTATTATAAGTTAGCATATATGTTGCAATAGAACTTTGAGTTTATTATATGGTTGACTAGACGACTTATGACTTGAAGATTTTTTTGAACCTATACAATACGCAGTTCAATTTGTACAAGCAAGCCAACTTAGTACGGCATGTAAGGCCGTATGAGTGCAAACTGCTAAGACATGCATTCCTTCTCGCTGCAACCCAACTTAAAACGCAGTTCAATTTATACAAGGAAACAAAGAGTAACATTGATGAAATCTGGTTCCGATAAGCCAAAATAATAAACATATACATAGTACGGTCTGTCTAATACAACCACATCCATCAGAACGCCCACCCTCGATTGGCACCTTCAGTTCATAACTCCGATCAGTTTTGGTTTCTCAATTTCTTAGCTGCGACCTTCTGCTTGGGTGCTAGGAGACTCAGTACAAATTTGGTGGGAAAACATAGATCGCACACCGTCGGTGGCGAGACGAGGTCTCCGCTCCATCATCATTCTTGTGTGTTGGGAGGTGTGGAATGAAAGAAATGCAAGAATCTTCGGCGCAAGGAATCGCGCCAACGCAGCTCCTCCAGAAAATCAAGGATGAAGCGAGTCTATGGGCAACGGCGGGAGCAAAACACATTTCTAACTTATTATTGCGCGTTTGATGTAAGCCCTCCGGAGTTGAGGATTGTGGAGCTTGGGCTCCATTGTTCATATCTGTATATGTCTGTACCGTGCCTTTCTAGGCCCTCCTCTTTTTAATACAACAGGCAGCTCTCCTGCCGGTTCCGTTTCAAAAAAAAAAAGTCCCCAGCTTCTCAGATCATCCCCTTTTCCATCTTCAAATGCCTTTTCAGCCACCTTGATCAGGAAACCCAACAATTTGCAACTTGAAGTTCTATCTTCATGGGAAGACACCACTATGTTGTAGGCTCTCAAGCAATTGTATTTCAAAAGCCTGTCTTTATATCTAGGTGCATCATTCACCAACTTTGATAGCTCATCTGTTGAAAACATCTGAAGAGAACTTGGCACATTAGCTGAATGTTGTAAATGAATACCAAGATGCTGAGAACACGTATTATAATTATACCTCTTGAGGATTGCCGACAGCAATTTCTTCTCCAGGGCAGCATATCAACTTCACGGCTGTTGCAAGTTTCAAAAGGTCCCAACCCTCACAATTAATGTTTGACACATCCTTAATTACATTACCAGCTTTGCGCAAGAGCCCTTCAACTTTCTTATCACAGTAGCCACAGTCACGCAGGGTGCATGCCGCCACAATAATAGGATCACTAACCTGCATCCAAAGAGCAGCTTCATCAATGACAAAGAAATGCCAAAGGAAAAAATTATATACATAACTTTGCTCCTAAGGCACTAAAGATTGCAAATTGCAGTCATATAACAGGGATCAAAAAAGTAGGATCCATTGCAGGTAAGACAAATGGGAAGGGAAAGCCAGAAGCTCACTATTTCTGGTTTGACATCAAATCCATAACGATTCAGAAGCATTTTCAATCCTAGACTCATCTGGAGGCGGTCCTCCTTAGCCAGCTGCGATTTTTCCTCTGGCACCAAACTATGCATGAGATTCTTTATGCCCCACATCACCTCCATCACACATTCATCATACAGGCAGGGTATTCCCTGAAATACACCAGCACAAGTGGTACTCAGAAATTTTCCGAGATAAAACCAAACAAGTAAGCTTTACACCAACCAGTTGAGCTTCAATGATCATTTTATATTCAGGCTTTCCAACAGCTAGTTTCTGCCCAGGGCGACACCAAAGTTGGAGCATCTCGCGAAGCTTATCGCAAATACCAGTATCATGGTTAATAGCGCCACACTTGTCCCCAAAAAATTGAAAATCTCTCAGCCAAACCTGATAAAGAAATGATCAGGCATGCTAAAGTTAGAAAGAGACAATTGGCTCAAACAACGCCCCTCAAATCATGAGAGGAAGAGAGAAACAGCCTTTGTTTAAGTCCTTGTTGAATTATTGCAGTTGAATTCAGAATGAAGTTCATGTGGGCTTTCAAGTTTCAAACCAGAGTGCAAATCCATTGAATTAGATACCCTTTAGCTACAACTGTAACTTATCAGGAGATTAGTTTTACGTGAGTGCGTGCATACACGTACAACTGTACAAGCATCCCAGTATATGTTATCCAAATGTGTCAGGTTGGATTGACTAGAAGCCTGGAAATAACAATCATAAAGAAATAAAGAAAGAAAGAAAGAAAGAAAGAAAAGAAGGCGAATACTAACACATTTTAACCTGTATCGCCTACCAAAGTTTGCCCAAATATCCTGCACGAGGGAAATCAGAAAAATTTAGGTCAACTATAGAGTGTAGCAAGCAAGCACATCAGCAACTCAGTGCAACAGAATAGAGCAGGTACCTCCATAGCACCCGGTAGCAGAAGGCTCAGCCCATCAAGAGAGAAAATCGCGAAGCCAGAGGGTGTCTCAAACAACACACGGAAAACCCCATGATGACCCAAACTAGCAACTGCGATTACAGGTGGGGGGGGTGGTGGGGTGGGGGGGGTGGGGAGGGAAGTAAGTAAAACAGTAGTCTATTCCGATGTTAAAGGGTCTGAGTCTAAACACCCTCGCATCAGCCGCCCAGACTAACCCTAGCCGTGTTCGTCGATCGCGCCGCCAGCGTGTGGCCACGACGGAATTGAAGCCCTCTCGCAAGGCTTGTCATCCAGCCACCGGACGAGAGGACCGACGACGACTCGCCTGGGTGGATTCATGGTGGACAGCGACGGCGCAAAGAGCCGCCGGCCGAGGAGTTGCGCGCGGGCCGGTTTCTCGCGGCACGGCCGGCGCCTGACGCCGACAAGGAACAGATGCAGATGCAGGTGCAACGAACGCATGGGATCCATCCATCCATAACCCACCCCCGCAAAGCAAGATGAATCTGAACGCACAAGAGGGTAATGTGGGGACAAGGATGGCAGGGGCTCACCTAATCCGGCGTGTGACATCGGCGAAGGAGAAGCTCGGCGCCGCCCCATCGAGGAAAAATTTTCTATGCGGCGGTGATCGTACGGCGCTCCCGTGTACAACCAGACTGGTGGCCGACACGTGTCTCCCTACAGTAAACACGCGGCTAACTAACCACGGGACGTGCATACATGATACATACATGCAGCTAAAACCACGGGATACAGAACGGTGTACAGGACGCTGTCGCATAAAAATCAAAATTACTCTATTTTCCAAGCGAGAAGTTTGCGACGGTACGGGGAACCGCGAACCGGTCACGGGCTGCGGTCCAGCACCCGGCCTATCAACAGCCCAATCACGCTTGATTTGGTTTTTTATTAAAATGTTCATTTATTATTTTTCGGGAGTGAGATTACCTGATATTAGTATTAGATAACCTAAAATTCAGTTGGGTTTCAGTCAATTTTTCTCCAACCACCAGGGGGATGCCCTTGCTACAGGCATAAAAAGAAATCCACGAACATATACAACTAGCGAGGGAAACCCAGCGATTCTTGTGGGTAGGAAGTTAGGACGTGTAATTAAATTAACTTGCTGCAGTAACAAAAGGTTGTGGTATCAAATATGCAAAATTATATTTAGTGCTGAAAGCATACAGCAAAATGATGAAACAGTGAAACAAAAGGCAACATGGGCATATAGGCTGGGTGCTAGTTGACTCGTAGTCTTTTTTACAAAGAATGTGAATATTGCAAGCGTAAACTGTATGGGAATAGCATGACCAAAGGCCTGTAATGAAACGGCAGTTGCAATTATCAGATCGATAATAGCTTGGTCTTTGGTAGGGGGCTGCAACAACCGCTTAGGGATACTCTCATTGTGTATCAGTTGGAGAGCTAAATTGCATTACAAACTCCATTCTTTGTTGTTGGGAGTGGCGTTGATCTTTGCCAATCGTGGAGTCCCCGGAAGAGTACATAGTTTGCAGTTTAGTAAAATAGTAGAGTTTAGTAAAATAGCAGAGTTTGTGGGGGCACGAGTTAAGTTTAGTTTTAGTGAAAACTTGTATGGAGGAGCAGTTCAGTAGGCAAACATGCTAGTGCTAGGTTGGTAGCTAGTCCATTTGCGTTATCGTTGTTTATCAAAAAGTGACAAAGACAATGTTATTATTGGTACAAATGTCATGGAAATAGTATTATTGAGAAATCAAGGAAAAATATAATGAGCAAGTAATTAGATTTTGAGAGTACTGGCTAAAGAATGGGATATACCTAAGTGTGAAGGGTTAAAAAAATATGTGAATGAGAGTATAACCCAAATGTGGTTGCCTAAAGAACAGAAAAAGGATGGTGTTTTGCTTGCTAACACAACTATTATAGAACCAAGAATGCTGTGTAGTGTACAGCAACTAATTAACATAAATTTCTCAGACAATCTAGGGTTGTAGTAGGCTGTAGTAGCAGGAGATTAATTTATCAAAAACATTTCCATAGTAAGTAGCCATCTAAAAATTGCATGTTTGGTGGAAATAGATGCTACTATTATGGAAGACAAAAGATGGACCCATTTAAAAATGTTCAAATAGTATTGATGATGGGGGAATGGTTATAATGGAGGTACAAATGACAAACTGCAAAGGAGGGGTGCTGTTACCTTGCATAGATATGGAGAGGAGCACGCAGCAGGATAGGAAGCACAAAAAAATGGAGCATCGAAGGTACTGGTAACGCTGAAAACTGTTGTACATTTGATGAGACAACACAAAGCGAGTTAAATGTATGTGCATATCTTCATAAAACATAGAGATAAGAAGGAACCAGGACAGTAGGAGGTTTTGTGAGACAATATCACTTACGTTGGTAAAGATGCCAGATTCAAGAAAAGAACTAATAGGGATAAGTGAGAATCTGTGAGAGGTATTTGGGTAGAAAAACAAACTGATTTTCAGCTATGTAATTGTAGGATATGCATATAAGACAGGGAAAATACTAATAATAGTTCGAATTCTAGCGCTGAACCGATGCAGTGAGTTAAGAATTAAATATAAGGTGCACCATGCATGGAAGAAGGAAATGATTTGGGAGCAAACATGTAGTTGCCTAAGCAAACTTTCATTGTGATAATCTAATGCAGCTTCAACCGAGATGTGGCCATTTACATAATTAAATCTTCAGCAATGGCAGAAACTCTTTGCTTTATAAAATTATATGTCTATGCGAAGGAGAAGATAAACTGAAGGCAAAAGGTACCATGATCCAAAGATTCCCAAGCTGGTGAAAGTAACCAAAGCTGTATTTACAGTTGGAATAACCAAAGCTGCAAGTAGTTGCAATAGTGTATGTATTGAAGCATCGTAAATCACCGCCGCTCAGTTTGCTGAGCTTGTAAATGGATCCATTCAGCACAGCAACCCTGTTATGCATTCCCAAATTATTTTGGCAGCTTGAGAAATTGCGCACGGAAGTACTGAAAATTTGGGCCATTAACATGGGACTTTTTAGAAAGATTATAATCTAAATGAGTAGTAAGAGTGGATAAACTTTCACAACATCAAAATAGGTGTATACATTAGGTTGTCACAACATCTAAATAGGTATAGGTTGCAGGAATTAACAGGGGACTTTTTCACAAAGATTATAATCTAAATAAATAGTAAGAGTGGACAAATTTACACAACATCTAAATAAGTGTACAAATTAGATTCCAGGAACTTCTCACAACATCCAAATAGGTGTAGGTTCC